>VDFB02021118.1:0-40448 GCA_007258455.2 Sequoia sempervirens | reverse complement strand
AATATATAACAATATAATAAATATTTTTATAATATAGTATAAAAATAATAGTACAATATTTAAATAATATAATATAATATCATATAAATATAGTATAATATTAAATATTATAATAATATAATATAATAATAATATAATAATATTAATATAATATAACATTATAACATTAGAATAATAATAATAAAATAATAATTTAATAATTTAATATTAAAATTCATAATATTTAATTAATAATATAATATTAAGGATAATGATAATTTACTAAGTAAAATATTAAAAAAATCATATTAATATAATAATATAATAATGAAAACAATTTAATAATAAGAATAATATAATATTAGAATAATTAGAATAATATAATAGTAATATCAAACTAATAATACAATATTATGAATAGTATAATAAAAATATTAATAATATATTAATAATGTATTAATACTATATATATATATATAATAAAAATATATAACAATAATAATAATATATAATACTTATATGATTTCATTCCTTATCCTAAAAATTGATCGAGAATCCAAACCCATTCAATTAGCAATAAGATATAATACAATATAATATAATATATAATAAATGTTATTATAATATACTAAAATACAATAACATAATATAATAAATATTTATATAATATAATATTATTTAATATAAATATAATATAATTAAATTATATAATTACATTATGTAATATAATATAAATATAATAAAATAAATATAATATAATATAATACATAATCCAATCATTAATATAATAATGTAACATAATCCAAACTTGTTTTTGAAATTAAAAGCGGCAAATCAAGGGTGTCATCCCTGTAGAACAAAGCCCAATGGGCCAACCACCAGAAACAAACAAGGGTGCAAGCCCTTAGAACAAGGCCCTACATGCCATTAATAGCATACAAACACCACAGAACAACAAGGGTGTCGTCCCCATTGAACAAGGCCCTACGGGCCATTAACAGTAGAACCACAGCAGGAGCCAAAGACCCAAATCAGACCAAGCCAAAAACGGCTTACAACCCATTCTTGGCAAGAGACCAGGAGCCACCGAACACAAAGAACAAACATATCAGACCACCCTGCAATCACGGGACAATAACAGACCTTCCACCCAAAAGGCCATAAACCCTCTGCAACAGCAGACTTGCAACAAATCTTCCAATCAAAAGAACCAAAGACCATTTGCAGCAACAGACCTACAACAGACCTTCCATTTAACAAAACCCAACTAGAGCCAACCTTATTCTTACACACAAAGGGGTAAGAATCACTCCTTGCAGCAGAGAGACCGAACCAAGAAGCCAACTCAAACACCGCCTCTAAAGGAGAGAGCTCCCCTCTAATGGAGAGGATCATATATAAACTTTTCCCACTGGACCCAGAGATCTCCAACAGCCCAATACTCCACCTCCATAGGAGTATATCCCACCTCAAAAGGGACGACAACAGAGAAAACCAGGAAAGGACGCTTCCAAACAAAACCACAACCCCCAACTTCACCTCTATAGAAGAAGAATCCACCTCAATAGGACTCAGCTATGGAAACAAGGAGGAAGCTGCCACACCCATAGGAAAAGCACACATACCACCCTTCAGCAAACCCGGCAAGCACCGCCACAAAACAAATCAAGGGATAATCCCCTTATTGCAGTCAACTAGAACCATCCCAGGCAGAAACAGACCAACAGAGAGCCCAACAAGGATGGGGACTCCCAACACCACCCTCCAAGAACCACGAGACCCCAACACATAGAGGGTCTATTATCAATATGCGCCAATAAACATAGAAGATCCCAAACAATACCACCAAGGAAAGCCAAAGCAGGAGCTGAATCCAAACAATGGCAAAGCCACCATCTCAAAGCCCAAGCAACGAACAACAAAGGGTGTGGGGAAGGAAGCAAAACTTTCACCCCAACCACCGCACCCAAAATCTCCACCAGGCACCAACGCAAGGAAAGACCCTTGAGATGCACCTTCAAACACGAATGTAGAATAGCAATAGGCAAACAAAAGGTTGGAGCCAGCCAAGCAACAGAGAGAACCTCTAAAACACCAACATAAGGAGGCCAGCAAGATCCTCCCCCACCAATGAGCAGCATAACAAGTTGACCAAAATCAACCTCCATCCACCAGAGAAAAGTAGTTGTCGACAAGCAGAAGGCAGGAGCTAGCCCGACAACCACAGCAGCAAAACCCTCACCAAAAATATGAAACGAAGGCCAAAAAGCCCGTCTAAACTGGCCCACGTCAAACCCCACCATGAACTGAACCAGAGAAATAGACTTGGCATCCAACAGACACCAACGCAAACCCACACCCTGGCCCAGATCCACGCATAGAGTGGACACACTCCACACATCTTGACCCAGGTCCACACACAGAATGGGACCATGAAGCACATCAGCATCTCCAAGAGGAAACACCACACAAAGCAAATCCGCCACATCCGTCGGAGAGCAGAGGAAACGCTCCCGCACATACCACCCATATGCACAGAAAACAGGGGAAATAGGGAATAGAGGTCTCCCCAAGCGCACAGAGAACAAATCGTCCACCCAGTGCACCTTTAGCCGAGAACAACAGCCATCATGTGTCTCAATCCCGTCGTCCTCATCAGATTCGGAACCTTCGCCATCATCATCGCGAGGAGAATTCAAATTACTTCTCCCGCTCAACCGTTGCAGAGCCTTCGCCTTCACCTTCGCCATGCTTAATCCAAACTTGTTATATTAATAAAATAATAATAATATAATAGTAAATAAATAAATAAAAATATAATAATATTATTATATAATAAAAATCTATAATAATAATAATATAATATTTCAATAATAATACTAATATCCATGATTAACCTTCTATACCTCTTTCATACCCATTGCACACCAAGGTGCGATTGCTAGTAATATTATTATTTATTTCATAAAGATTATGCAAATTAAACATCATATTATAAAAATAATTTACAATAAATTTTATGGTTTTCAAAATTAATATTTGCATATTTTATTATTCTTAAGATTTATTCTTGTAGACGTCTACACCCTCTCTTCAATTTAAACTATAAAATGTAGATAAAATTAACAAAAATAGATTAAAAAAAAAAAAACATCCAAATTTTTAAATTGTAGATCTTATCTAAGTAAAAACAAACTACTTTAATCTAAAAAATACTATAACTTTACAACTAATACTTCTTAAAAAAAAAAATTGTTTTTTATATTAATTAATATTCAAATAAATATCATTAAAACAAATACATAACAAATATTGACAAAAACATATATTAAATTAACTCTCAATAACTTTTTTTAAAATCAACAATTTAAATTTAAAAATGTGAGAATATTAAATTAAATCTACATGAACCCAAATATTACACGACAAAATCAACAATTTAAAATTGAAAAATGAAAAATTCGAATACAAAACATGAGCCCGCACGTTGTAAAACTATTATAAATAAATAAAAATAAACTCAACTGTGCAAGTTAAACTCCCAACAATCACCCATCTCAAATTAAACCAAAAAAAAAGAAAAGAAATATTGATGATATCTAGAAAGGAGGGAACTGTAAATAAATGCTTACAGTACAGCTGTTCTCACGTAAGGGAGGCATTAGTAATCTGAAACATTTAATTAAAGGAAAAAGTTGAGTGAAGAGACATGTGACGAACCTTATCACATTACACCACTCTCTACATTGACATATTACTGTGCTTATAAAGCATGACTAATGTGTTCTACTAACCCTTTTGGAATTTCCACTTCATTAATGTACCTCATAGATTCCCCTTCAATATGCAATGTTCTTATCTTCACATAACATGGACCCTACATAAAGGGCTTCCATTTTGGTTTCTTTTGTCAATTCTATTAGGGAGTTCCTTGGATAGGACCCAACCCAGACCAAATTCCTTTGTATATCAATTTTGAAGTCTCCATGCTTTATTTAGATATCTTATCAAAATCGAGTTTGAGTTTGTTACTGAGTTGTGCAAGTCATTTGTTTGTTTGTTTCTTCTCTTTATTTTAATGCAAATTATCAATGTTTTTGTAACCAACCAAAATTGATAGCAAGCTTCAGTTTTTCATTATCTTTTCATCCTAATGTGTGAAGAGTTTAGTTCTAAAATTAGAGTTGCACGTAAATTTTCTCTTCTAGATCCCTATGCAAAAATATAGTTTTGACATCCATTAATTCAATTTCAAAATCTTAAGTAACAATTATGGTGTCATGTCCCCTTCCTAATTGGTTCACAACACTTCATTTTAGGGCCCAATTAGTGCTACACTTGGGCACTCCAATAAAGTTCTTTCTTAAGAGGCCATGAGGTCTAGTCTCCCCCCAAACCCATCATACTGGAGGGCGTGTTGTGCCAGTGCCACCGGTCATGTGAAAAAAATTTGCCAAGCGCACTGCAGTTTATAGGGGGGCGAATACTCGACCGATTCCTCCAGTGTAAAAAAAATATATCAATATTGGTTCACCTTTTTCTTGGAGGGAAAAGTAAAGTAAGGACCCAAACATAATTTCTATAAAGACAAATCTAAAGCCATCATTTTATATCTAAACTATTTTTTTAAAACTAAAATGTTCTATTGGAGCTTTCAAGGATGAAAACCCTTGCTAAGTGTGTTCTAGAGGATGAAAACCCTATGAAATTGCTATTTGATTGAGAATAGAAACCCTCAAGTCTAGTGGATGGATTATGTATTGGTTGCATATTGTTTCAAATATATGAATTGATTATTGTTGCAATCAATAGTGAATCTGTCATAATTGTCGTTGCACCCATCTATAAAAATTTATGTCTTTCTTATAGTCAACAATTACTAACATACCCTCATAATTGTTTGAAAGAAATGTGCCCTTAGTTGTGATTTACAAGTTATATGTTGTTGTGGGCAGCCCATACATGGCAATATGAATTAGGTTTGCTTTTACTATATACTATAATCATTTTTAGCATGCCAAATTGATAGGTTATATTCAAGGTGCTTTCACTTACTATATGGAAATCTATGCATTGTGATTGCGACCAGAATTGATTAAGGGTTCATAATGCTCATGTGTTAACAATCTACACTGTAATCATAAGTCCTAACCCTATATATTGCTAGATCTTCTCTACACAATCATCACTAATTCTTTGTATGCATACTACAACTAGGGTTTTCAAATTAGCATTTTTAGCTAATATATGGTTGCACTCAATTAATGCGTTAATAATGTTTTGGGCGATTATGTTTAGGTTTGAGTGATTAGATTGGTTATGTTTCTACTAATCTAGTTGCAACCTTTAATTTAATCATTTAAGCTAGTTTGATTGATAGGTCAACTTCTAGTACATTAGATTTTTAGAAGTTATTTTAGCTATAACTAACTCTATATGATGTTAGGATTTTCTAAACTTGTAATTATTTTAGCAATTTACTTTTCTATTGAAAATTAGGATAGGGTTTTAAATTCATAGATTAGATTTTGTTCTTTCAAATTTTCTTCTAAACTTGAAAATACAAAACAATATATTTCATTCCATACTCCATAGGGTTTCATAAATAATTTAATTCCAAGCTAGTACAAAATATATTAAGGTTTGGTAGCTTAAAATTTGGCTTTTTTTGTTTTAGATGTTGTAGTCATTTTTTGATAAAGTACACATATTTAGAAAGTAAATATATGTAATAGGGTAAGTGCACAAAGTTGTGACACAAAAATGACTCTTAAGATGTCATTTTTTCTTGAAATCAATTGTTGAAATTGTTTTAGCTTAATACTTTGTAAAACTTTAATATTGCTGATCCGAGTAAGTCTTTCTTTGTTACATATATATTCTTTGTGGGTGATTATCTTGATTAATTCATTTCTTGTTGTAGAATGAGAGAGAAGTTGATAGAAGAACTAGATAGGATATTAGAAGAATTACACAAGATATCACGTGGAGAAACCCTTTGAAAAACTCCACCAAGAATTATTCTATTATTCAATCTCTCAATTACAATAGCTCAATTCTTGCTCTTGCTGTGCTTTTACCAATCTTCTTCACACCTGCAATAACAATTCTCACCTTGTTTAGTAGCTTGATTGTAGTGGTGTTTCTCTTTGTTTTGCTTTGTTGGGTTGTTTTAGTTGTCCCATAACTCATGGTACTTGTTCCATCTGCTTGTGGGCTGCTTCATTGTACAAGGGTGTGGGCCATTACAAAACTATTTTTATCAAATATAAAAACATCCACAATACAAAATAGGTAACAACAAGAGGCACCTGCATCAATATGTCATGTCATCCTAATATGATCATTGGGTCATGCAGAGCAACACTATAGGCATATTTTTTTCTAATCCTACTCTCTCATTCTTCTTCTCATGATCATGGATAGTAAAATTCAATTTGTAGTTGTGATTGTTGTTACTTGCATGACAAAAGCTACTCATTGCATATTTTTCTCTATTTTGTATGTTCTTATGGAGCATACAATTTGTCAAAGGATTAACACAAAAGATGACATCTAGAGGGACCCATTTCCATTTATATAGACTTGGTATCCTTTTTATCTCTAAATATTTATTGTACATGCATGTTTGCAAGAACATTCATTTACTTTAAGATGCATGCACTTGTAAATTACATTCACATACTTTAAAGTAGGGCAAAATTTAATGTTGAAATTTGTATACTCATGTTACTTCTCATCTAGCTTCGGGCCCATTTTGATGGAATGAGTTAATATAATTACATATTATCAAATGGCACAATTTTGTTCAAAGTTGGTCTCATACCCTAATCCTTCATCTATACACTTTTACATAAATTCTCACATATTTAACCTTATCTCATCCATATTTGGTATGTCTTAATATTTAAAAGTATTCAATATGTCTTCATTTATCATCCTCTTATTTCTCATAATAATCATTGAAGAGATAAAATCATTCTAAAATACATCAAAGACTGTTATCCTCAATTATTGTTAAAACTATAAAACCATTCTTTCTATCAATTTTGACTAGAAAAACTCAACCTAACATTTCAACAGCCAACTTTAAAATAATTATTATGACTGTACAAATAATTGACTCCTTCCTTATCATGATATCTATAAATCAATAAAGTCAAATAATATCTCCACCATTCACACACACATAAAAAAAAAAATATTGAAGTTTGGAAAAATAGATCACATTAACCAACCCAATTTAAAAGTAAATATATAATATTGCGGATATTGATGTGTAACCTTTATAGTCAACTTTTTCATTATCAAAGCATAGCTGTTCTCAGTTAAAGCGGCTATTATGTTCATTTGTAGCACTCTCTAACATTGAATAATTGAAGTAGAGGGGCCTGACTTTTGTACTATAACATAATTTTTTATTTATAAATAGGAGTTTGAAACAATAGGATACCTCACCTGAATACCATTGTAGGAGATTTCTTGAGACTGGTTTTCAATGGATCTTGCTATAATTATTAGCTTGCTTAGTGTATTTGCAGCATTCACAATCTTAAGAATCCTGCTTGTTAGAAGCAAGAAGAGTTTACTGCCACCAGGTCCAGTGGGTTTGCCATTGTTAGGGCATCTACATTTGCTAGGAAGCCATCCCCATCAGGCTCTGCAAAAACTAAGCCTAAAATATGGCCCTCTCATGCAACTACGTTTGGGCTCTGTACTTTCTGTTGTGGTCTCTTCTCCAGATATGGCAAGGGAGTTTTTGAAAACCCATGAAAGTAAATTTGCATCAAGGCCCCAATCCGCTGCCCTAAAGTACATGGCCTACAACTATGCAGACTTCTCTTTTGCTCCCTATGGCCCCTACTGGAAATACATGAAGAAGATCTGCATGAATGAGCTTCTGAGTGGCAGGCAATTGGACACATTCTTGCCTGTTAGAGTCCAAGAGTTGGTGTTTTTCATGGAGACAATTTTGAAGAATTCTGTAAAAGGGAAGGTTATTGATATAGGTTCTGAGTTAGTTTCTATGGCCAATAATGTTATATCCAGAATGGCCATGAGCACAAGGTGCTCTGGTAGTGATGCAGAGGCTGTTGAATGCAGGAAACTGGTGAAGGAGGTTTTACTTTTGACTGGGAAGTTTAACCTGGGTGATTTTATATATGTGTGTAAGAATCTTGATTTGCAGGGATATGAGGGAAAGATGAAAGATGTGCACAGACGATTTGATTGCTTCATGGAGACGATCTTAAAGCAGCATGAAGGAGAAGCAGAAGGAGGAGGTAGTGATGGGCGACCCAAGGACCTTATTGACATTCTCTTCTCTATTTCCAATGACGAACAAGCAGAGATGAAGATTACCAGGGAGAACATCAAAGCATTCATCCTAGTAAGTATCTCTGAATCAGAATAATTAATCTAAACATCTATTGAAGATGTGAAGGGCCAAATTAACATCTATTTACAATTGTTTTTTTGAAAGTTTTGGGCATACCACAAATTCATGCCAGCAATTTATCATGGAAAATTCACCGCCAACAATTTACTGCAGGAAAATTCATCGCCCCAAAAATTAATTGCATGATTTTTTGGCGGTTAATTTTTCATGGTGATGAATTGCTGGTGGCGGTGAATTTTCCCAAGATGAATTGTTGACGATAAACTTTCCGTCGGTGAATTCTTAAAAACTTGTTTTGAGAATTTTTTTGAGTTTTTATTAACTGGATTTGATTAATAAGCAGGACTTATTTGCTGCCGGTACTGATACTTCAGCTGTTACAACGGAATGGGCATTCTCAGAACTTATGAAAAATCCTCATATTATGAAAAAAGCTCGTGAAGAAGTAGATTTTGTTGTAGGAAGCGAAAGACTTGTTGAAGAATCAGATATTCCAAAAATGATTTATCTTCAAGCAATAGTGAAGGAGACCTTACGCTTGCATTCTCCAGGACCCTTAACAATGAGGGAATCCACAGAAGATTGTAATATAGAAGGCTACTTTATTCCTGCAAAGACTAGAGTTTTTGTTAACATTTGGGCCATAGGGCGAGACCCAACTTATTGGGATAATCCTCTTGAATTCCGGCCAGAGAGATTTATTGAGAATGATGCATGCACTAGTATTGATGTGAGGGGTCAACACTTCCATCTTATACCATTTGGAAGTGGTAGAAGAGGATGCCCTGGAACTTCACTTGCCTTGTATTTCGTACACACAGCCTTGGCTGCCATGATTCAGTGTTTTGATTGGAAGGTAAATGATAAAGAAGAGATTGACATGGAGGAAGGTTTTGGCTTGACACTTTCTAGGGCCAATTATTTGAAATGCATGGCCACTGCTAGGTATTCCCAGCTTCCTGACTTTAAAAAGAGTATTTCCACATTGTCCATGCAAGGATAAAATTTCATTTCTAAATTAGACTTCAATATCATAAGATACCTAGCCTAAATATCATTATAGGAGATTTATTTAAATTGGTTCTCAATGGATATTGCAATAAGTATTAGCTTGCTTAGTGTATTTGTAGCAACAATGCCATTAAGAGGCATTTACATTTGTTAGGAACCCATCTCTGTCATGTTTTACAAAGACTAAGTCTAATATATAGCTCTCTTATCCAAATCTATTTGGGGTCTATACTTTTTGTTGTGGTCTCTTCTCTATATATCGCAAGGGAGTTTTTGAAAACTTGTGAAGGTAAATTTGCATCAAGGTTAAATTTATTGTCATGAAATACATGATTTATTGTTGGATACATATACATTTTCCACGTTTAATAGTGGTGCTCAGTCATGCAAGTTGGAGCAATTTTCTGATTTGGAAAAAATGTTAACATTTTAATCAGATGTTATTTTGGGTTTTCTATTTTCAACCATGCATTATAGCACTCATGTTTATCTTTTGCATAATTTCATGCAATGTGTAAAACCACTTTCCATGTATCTATTCATATACACACATGCTTAAGGATGAACTAAGAGAGATTTATTATTGTATTAAAGAATGGTTGAGTTTTTGCAATAGTGAAAAAAATTGTGTTGAATTTTTTACTCAAAATATTGTGTATTGTCTTTGCTTTCCATTATTCTATTTTTTTGTTTCAGATTGTATTTGCACTATTTTTATTATAAATTTTAACTGGGTCTTTTGCCTCCATGTGGTATCCAAGCTTTGGTTTAAGCTTCATTTCAAGGTTTAGGGTTTCTTTTTCTTATGATAAAATTTATTGTAGGTGGGAGTTGTGTACGTGAGGGTTTGTGAGTGAATTAGAATGACAAGAAGCACTTTTTGAGTTATGGAATGTGAAGATGGAAGATCTACTTGCTAACAAAGATTAGTGGATTGTTTTATCATCACTAAAATCATCATCTATGAAGGGTGAATATTGACTAATTCTTGATAGGAAGCCAAGGAGTTCAATCAGATTGTGTCTATCAAATTCAATTTTTTTGATTGTATCAACAAAAATCACAACAAAGGAGCAATGGAATAATTTGAGCTCTTTGTATCAAGAAAAATATCTAGCAAATAATTTTTCTTTGAAATAAGTTATATTCACTAGGAGTAAATGATGGTGACTTTGTGGCTGAACATATGAATGCCTTCAATACTATGTATGGTAACTCAATTATTTTTTGTTGATATTAAAATGGATGATAAGGAGAAGACATTACTTTTCTTTATTATTTATCTAATTTGCGGGATAATTTAGTAATGAAAATCACTAGTACTACTTCTACATTGAAGAGTAAGGATGTAATAGCATCCTTGTTATCAAAAGAATTGAAAAAAAAACATAGAAGATTACAAATCAAGGGATGCCTTCAGTGTAAGAGGTTGCTCTTGTGAAAGAAATAAAAATAATTCAAGAGATAAAAAGTCAAGGGACAAGATATTGAAATCCAAAGGTAAATTTAATACTTTAGATAAAAATTAGATAAATTCTTAGAATTGTGGTAAAATAGAGCATAGTAAGAAGGAGTGCAAATCTAACAGATTGATAAGGACAAATCAATTGCAGATGCTTCTTCCACATAATCAAAGATCTCATGTGAAGATTTAGGGGATATGCTTTTTGTTGCTGTAAGCTCATATGAATGTCATGATGAATGGTTGATAGATTCGGGTGTCTCTTTTCATAGTTTTCCTCATAAGGAGTGTTCAGTGGATATGAACAAACAAATCGTTAGAGATGAAGTATTTCTACTAAATTATTTGACATTCAAAATAATAATTTGAGGAAAAGTAAAGTTGTAGATGAAATATGAAACAATTAAAACCCTTCTTAATGTTGATTACATTCCAAACTTAATAAGATATCTAATATTGATACATTCAATAAAGATAACTACAAAATGATTCATAATACCATGATATTGACAAAAAAATAAATTAAAACAATATAAAAATTATTATCACAACTATACAACTAATAAATAAATAAAAATTTAACCCTCACGATTCAACCACCAACAGTTTCAAATATTCAAACACAAATACTCACAAGCAAAATAAACTCTTTAATACACATAAAAATAAATATATTTTAAATTTTGGTGGTCGAATATTTCAACGTCTCCTTCCTTATCATGATGAATACAATTGAGTGAAGTCCAATAATATTGCCACAATTTGTGCAAACTTAAAGAAATGATAGAAAAGTTTTGAATTAAAAATTGTTGGAGAATTGTAGCTTCTTTTTAAAACAAGATCGCCTTTCACCAAGTCAATTAAAAAGAAAATAAATGGGTTTTCTATTAAAATATGTAATAAAGATAATTAATTAATTTGTTAAAAGTTGGGATAAATTATATAAAAAATAATAATTTTAAAAATAACATAAATAAATTTATTTGATTGATTTTAATTATTGAAATATTTTTGTTTATAATTTTTATTAAGATTCAATTAGATAGTTTTTAAATCAAATTTATTGATTTATATTTGGTGAGTGGTGATTTACTAATCTATATCTCATAAACATGAATGGTCTAATTAACGGTTATTACATATAGATGATATTTACATAAATGAAACATCAAGATTTGTTTCAAATCACCTATCAAAAATAATTGTTTATTATTGTGATCATAATTTTTAAATTATGACTCAAATCGCAATTTCTTATTTATATTACAAACAAAATATAAAAAGTTCTTGCTACAATCAGCTAATGTAGTTAATCCAAAGTTTTATTTGGTTCAAATAGGAAAATAAAAAAGGCATGCCCGTAAATTCTTGATCACATTGTATTCTTCCAAAGAAGAGAGGATTGGGCATCATTGATTCTTACACGCAAGGGGACTGCTTCAGCTAAATGGATTGGTAGGGTTTTGGAAGGAAAATCACCTTGGAAACTCTTGGTTTGGTATTGTATTCAAATTATGGTAAATCATGGAGCATAATTCAATGGAGTGACAAGATTCTTGTAACCCCCCTCAATTGCATATGGAAAGCTTGGCGACTTGTTTCCCACAAGTTGTCTTGGTTTGATAAATCGTTTAGCCATGTGCTCAGTTTTGCAACTTCTTCTGATGAAATCATTTGATCCAAGAAATAGCAGCCCATTAGCTATGATTCCTAGATTCAAAGCTAAGTGCCTCTTCAAGAAATGTATCCAAACATTCATAGATCTATGGGACCCCTCATGTTACACATGGAAATCATGGCGTCAATTCAAGCTTTGTTTTGATTTAAACTACAACTGCATAGATAAGTCTGTTATGATAGAAGTTCAAAAAATTGTGCCCCCCAATCTAACTATCTTTATCTCTTCTAACTATCATGCTTACTTTTTCAAGGATTGGAGGTGGCCTAATGACTGCAGCTTTAGAACTTTTCCTCTCAAAGTTCTCTATAAACAATTTGTGCCTAGCTTGTCCATCTCTCGCCAATTCATCTCTCTTTGGAGATGCAATCTAAAATGAACTGGTTGGAACAAACTCAACCTACAAATCTGGAAGTCTAAAGCTAACTCTTAATCCCAACTCACGGCTTGAAAACTTTTGCATGCAAAACTCTCTTTGAATACCGCCTTGAATTCCTTAGTGCTCATCTTTACATCAACATTTCAGATCATAACTGTTTTTGTTTGTCTAGTAAACTTTTTTCATGTGACTGGCAACGCTGGTACGCCACACCCTTTGGTACCACGAGGATGGAGGAGATTAGACCTCGTGACCTTTTGTCTGCAATGGAATGCTTTAGCCAATAAAACTAGACCACCCACCTCAAATAAATTTTTAAAGAGACACTAAAAATCTAATATTTTTTAGTTCTTAACTTTTATAGATAATTCCTTAAGTTTGCATGAATTGTGGCGATATTGTTGGACTTTACTCATTTGTATTTATTGGGATAAGGAAGAAGTCGTTCGAATATTCCACCAGCAAAAGTTAAAATATATTATGTTTTGAAGAAAACAAAAGCAAAGTCTCAAGAAAAACTAGACGGCAGTTTTGTTTGTTTAACAAGCACAAAAGCAAAAGCTTGTTAACAAAAAATGGAATCAGTGTATAATTTATTATGGTCTATTTATAAACTTATAAACTTGTAAACACTAATCATTTTAATAATTTTATTAAAAGTTAGTTTGTATATTATAATACCCATAAATATATACTGTAGATTAAAAAAGTTTATTGTTGTCACATTGTTCTTGACTTTAGTACTCTCTCACCTTATAAATTAGAGTTTGATACCTCACTTGAATATCATTATAGGAGATTTCTCTGAAACTGGTTTTCAATGGATTTTGCTATAATGATTAGCTTGCTTAGTGTATGTGTAGCATTCATAATCTTTAAAATCCTGCTTGGTAGAAGCAAGAAGAGTCTGCTGCCACCAGGTCCACTGGCCTTGCCATTAATAGGGCATCTACATTTGCTAGGAACACATCCCCATCAGTCTCTGCAGAAACTAAGCCTAAAATATGGCCCTCTCATGCAAATACGTTTGGGCTCTGTACTTTCTGTTGTGGTCTCTTCTCCAGATATGGCAAAGGAGTTTTTGAAGACCCATGAAAGTAAATTTGCATCAAGGCCCCAATCTGCTGCCATAAAATACATGGCCTACAACTGTGCAGACTTCTCTTTTGCTCCCTATGGCCCCTATTGGAAATACATGAAGAAGATCTGCATGAATGAGCTTCTGAGTGGCAGGCAATTGGACACCTTCTTGCCTGTTAGAGCCCAAGAAATGGTGTCTTTCATGGAGACAATTTTGAAGAACTCTGTACAAGGGAAGGTCATTGACATAGGTTCTGAGTTAATTTCTATGGCTAATAATGTTATATCCAGAATGGCCATGAGCACAAGGTGCTCTGGTAGTGATGCAGAGGCTGTTGAATGCAGGAAGCTGGTGAAGGAGGTTGCACTCTTGACCGGGAAGTTTAATCTGGGTGATTTTATACATGTTTGCAAGAATCTTGATTTGCAGGGGTATGAGAAACAGATGAAAGATGTGCACAGGCGTTTTGATTGCCTCATGGAGAAGATCTTGAAGCAGCATGAAGCAGAAGCAGAAGGAGCAGGAGGTGTTGATGGGCGCCCCAAGGACCTTATTGATATTCTCTTGTCTATTTCCAATAACGAACAAGCAGAGATGAAGATTACCAGGGAGAACATCAAAGCACTCATCCTTGTAAGTATCTCTGAATCAGAATAATTTATTTAAACATCTATTGAAGATGTGAAGGGCCAAATTAACCGTTGACTTAGAAGAGTTCAAACAATCATTTCTTGCGGAGCACAATCATATGAATCATTGGACAAAACTCTAGATTCTTTTCCTAAAATATTTGCAATTTGTAGTTTTGTTGCATAATATTTTACAATTTTTTTGTTCGAAGTTTTGAGATTAGATTTGGTCTTATAAAGCTTATACATTGATACGAGTTTAATATTCTAGAGAACTTGTTTTACAGATTTTTTGAATTTGATTAATAAACAGGATTTATATGCTGCTGGTACTGATACTTCAGCCATTGCAACGGAATGGGCATTCTCAGAACTTATGAAAAATCCTCATATTATGAAAAAAGCTCGTGAAGAAGTAGATTTTGTTGTGGGAAGTGAAAGACTTGTTGAAGAATCAGATATTCCAAAACTGATTTATCTTCAAGCAATAGTGAAGGAGACCTTACGCTTGCATTCTCCAGGACCCCTAACAGTGAGGGAATCCACAGAGGATTGTAATATTGAAGGCTACTTTATTCCTGCAAAGACTAGACTTTTTGTTAACATTTGGGCCATAGGGCGAGACCCAAATTATTGGGATAATCCCCTTGAATTTCGACCAGAGAGATTTGTTGAGAATGATGCATGTACTAGTCTTGATGTGAGGGGTCAACACTTCCATTTTATACCATTTGGAAGTGGTAGAAGAGGATGCCCTGGAACTTCACTTGCCTTGTTTTTCGTTCACACAGCCTTGGCTGCCATGATTCAGTGCTTTGATTGGAAGGTAAATGATAAAGAAGAGATTGACATGGAGGAAGGTGTTGGCTTGACACTTCCTAAGGCCAATCCTTTGATATGCGTGGCCACTCCTAGGTTTGCCCAACTTCCTACTTGGAAGTCTAGTTAAATCTTTTGGACTTTGAAAGTATTGACTCATGAAATATCATGAGAATATTGGATGTTTTCTTAGTAGTTTATTATGATGGGTGCTAGATTATGCCTCGTCTCTTTTTCATTCCATGAAGAACTCTATTATAACATGAAGTAACTTTAATCTATTTTAGTTCAAATGTAGGGCTTGTGAGAATCTATTAGTTGGTCTCGAATCTTATTTCTATGGTTTTGATTTATAATCAATTTTCTAATCTTCATAATTATAAATTTTAAAAATGTACTTAACAATAATATGTATCTTTCTTTAACATGGTAGAACATGGTAGAATGCTAATTTCTTATATTTTTTTCAAAACTATCTTACATATTAATATTTTAAAAATAATATTCACATAATTTAAAACTAAAAGAGGGGTAAAAATTTATTCAAACTAAAATAGAGCAGAAAGCAAGGGCATTACACACTCCTATCAATCTCCACTAAATGGTCCAACTTTTGTGACAAATTTGGGGGTAATTGACCCCTTTCCACAATATTCCAATTTTGCAAATGATGAGAGGCCTATTTAGCCAAACAATCTGCCACTCAATTCCATTCTCTAAGAATGTGTCAAAAGTAAGAGATTCCAAGGAAGCACACAGATTATGAATCTGTTTTATAATTACAGCCAAATGCCAACTGACATCCAATATTCACATAATTTATATATAAGTATAATTTTTAAATATAAAATTATTTAAAATTCAAAACTATCATAAATAAATTAGATACAATCAACTATTTTTTAGTTCATAAAATATGCTCCCTAAATGTAATTAGTTAGCTAATAGCAATATTATTTATTTACTAAAAATTGGTAAGCTTAGAGAGGGTTGGTTATTATTGTTAAATAATTAAGAAAATCAACTTCATTTAGTTTTTTAAAATTTAATTGGACGGTGCTTATATTGAATACAATCAACAATATTAATATTAATATTATTTATTTCATAAAGATTATGCAAATTAAACATCATATTATAAAAAATAATTTACAATAAATTTTTTATGTTTTCTCAAAATTAATATTTGTGCATATTTTATTATTCTTAAGATTTATTCTTGTAGACATCTACACCCTTTTTTCAATTTAAACTATAAAATGTAGACAAAATTAACAAAAATAGACAACAAACATCCAAATTTTTAATTAAATTGTGAATCTTTGATCTGAATCACTTTAATTTCTTCTATCTATTAACATGTAAAAACTAACTATATTTAAAAATACCATCTTTAAAAATTTAACTTCACAACTAATACTTCTTATAAAAATACTTTTTTTATATATTAATTATATTCAAATAAATATCATTAAACACAAATACATAACAAACATTAACAGTGACATATAATAAATTAACTCTCAATATTTTTTTTTTTAAAAATCAATAATTGAAATTTAAAAATGTGAAAGTATTAAACTAAATCTACATCATACGAAACTGAAGCCAAACATTAAAAGACAAAATCAACAAATTTAAAATTGAAAAATGAAAATTCTGAATAAAGTCTACACCATACGAAAATGGGCCCACATTGTAAAACTAACCTAAGATTAAAAAATAAATTAAAAATTTCAATATGTGGAGATAAAAATAGATATATAGAAATATGCAGTAATTATGAAATTCATAAACCCATATAAATTCAATTGTGCAAGTCAAATTCCCAAGAATCACCCATCTCAAATTAAACAAAAAAAAAAACCCAGAAATATTGATGATATCTAGAAACGAGGGAACTCTAAATAAATGTTTTCAGTACAGCTGTATTAAAGTAAAGGAGGCATTACAATCCTTTGTAGTGATCTGAAACATTTAATTAAAGGAAAAAAGTTGAGTGAAGAGACAGGTGACGAACCTTATCACATTACACCACTCTCTACATTGACATATTACTGTCTTATAAAGCATGACTAATGTGTTCCACTAACCCTTTGGAATTTCCACTTGCCCACTCCTACTACATCAATGTACTTCATAGATTCCCCTACATAACATGGACCCTACATAAAGGGCTTCCATTTTGGAGTTCCTTGGAGTTCTATTAGGGAGTTTCTTCCGTAGGACCCAACCCAAATCAAATTCCTTTGTATATAAATTTTGAAGTCTCCATGTTTTATTTGGACATCTTATCAAAATCGAGTTTGAGTTTGTTACTGAGTTGTACAAGTCATTTGTTTGTTTGTTTCTTCTCTTTATTTTAATGCGATTTATCAATGTTCTTGTAACCAACCAAAATTCGTAGTAAGTTCTAGTTCTTCATCATATTTTCATCCTAATGTGTGAAGAGCTTTATTCTAAAATTAGAGTTGCACATAAATTTTCTCTTCCAAATCCCCATGCAAAAATGTAGTTTTGACATCCATTTGTTCAATTTCAAAATCTTAAGTAACAATTATGGTGTCATGTCCCCTTCCTAATTGGTTGACAACACTTCGTTTTGGGCCCAATTAGTGCTACACTTGGATGCTCCAATAAAGTTCTTTTTTAACTATGTGATTAATCAATATTGGTTCACTTTTTTTTTTTGGAGGGAAAAGTAAATTAAGGGCTCAAACATAATGTCTATAAAGACAAATCTAATGCCATCATTTTGCATCCAAATTATTTTGTCAAAGCTAAATTTTGCAATTGGCGCTTTCAAGGATGAAAACCCTTGCTAAGTGTGTTCTAGAGGATGAAAACCCTACGGAATTGCTATTTGATTGAGGATAGAAACCCTCAAGTCTAGTGGATGGATTATCTATTGGTTGCATATTGTTTCAACAAGTTCAATATATGAATTGATTATCATTGCAATCAATAATGTGAGGCAATCTATCATAATTGTTGTTGCACCCATCTGTAAAAATTCCTAGATCTTTCTTATAGTCAACAATTACTAACATACCCTCATAATTGTTTGAAAGAAATGTGCCCTTTTATTGTGATTTACAAGTTATTTGTTGTTGTGGGCAGCCCATAAGTGGCAATATAAATTAGGTTTGTATTTACTACATACTATAATCATTTTAGTATGCCAAATTGATAGGTTATATGCAAGTTGCTTTCACTTACTATATGGAAATATATGCATTGTGATTGTGTCTGTAATTGATTAAGGGTTCATGATGCTCATGTGTTAACAATCTACACTTCAATCATAAGTCCTAACCCTATATATTGCTAGATCTTCTCTACACGATCATCACTAATTATTTGTATGCATACTTCAATTAGGGTTTTCAAATTAGCATTTTTAGCTAATATATGGTTGCACTCAATTAATGTGTTAACAATATTTTGGGCAATTATGTTTAGGTTTGAGTGATTAGATTGGTTATGTTTCTACTAATCTAGTTGCAACCTTTAATTTAATCATTTAAGCTAGTTTTCTTGATAAGTCAACTTATAGTATATTAGATTTTTAGAAGTTGCTTTAGTTGTAGCTAACTATGTATGATGTTAGGGTTTACAAAATTGTAATTATTTTAGCAATTTACTTGCTAGGTGAAACATAGTGAAATGACCTTATATTTATAGGTATGTAACATTAATTTCCCAAAAATCAAATAACACAAGCTGACATGTGAATACGGAAATGGAATTATTAAATTTCTGCCAAAAACATAATTTAAATTAGGGTCCTAGGTCTAAGTGAGGACACATTTTCCCATGGGAAAATGGGTCCTAGGTCACTTACCTAAGACACATTGCTCAATGATAAGTGTTATGTTATGGAGTTAATGAATGTCAGGTTTCCTCTTTAGAAAATGTGATAAAATGGGCTTGGACTTGAATTAAAGGGGCCAAATAAGGAAAATTAACCTCAATTAATTAAGGGATCCCTAAATAAGTGTGAAAGTGTAAAGAGGTATACTCTACAACACTAAAAATAAGGCACAATTAAGTCCATTTTAATTGATAGGTCCCTAAACTTAATGTGAATATGTAAAATACATATTACACTAGTAAATTAAGGCATAATTAAGTTCATTTTAATATTAATTCCAAATTAGGTGTGAAAATGTAAAGGGATACATTTTTCTACACTACATTTAGCCCCCACTTTAGTGAGAGGAGGAACTTGCGTCAAACTCGCACTAAAGTAGTCAAGAGGGGTCCAAGTGTACCGATGTGGATGGTATAGGATGGCAAAGACCAAGAAGGGTGATCAATCTCCCAAGATCCAAGATCCCACATCAAATGAACATGAGCACAAAGGGACACACACAAGGTGTATGATATGCAACAACAAGACAAGATACACAAACATACAATGTCAAATACTAAAAGAAAGAAAAACAAAAACAGAAATAAAAAGGGATGGATCAAGCCTTAAATTTCCAACGCGATGTGGAACACGTCTCGGTTGTTTGTCCAAAAACATTCACAAGCAAAACTCTGGCTGTCCACTATGCAAACAACATGTGCGCTCACTCTGGGCTAATGAAACCTTAGGTTGTCCACTAGGTGAGACCCTAGGAAATTAGGTGAGCCCCTAGGAAAGTGGCTTAGTGAGAAATTCATGCCAAGTTTACAGGCTCTCACTATACTAACCATATTAAAGCTATCCCTCTAATAACTCCAATAGGGCACCACAAAACAAAACTAGGACTTCAGGCTTCGCAAGGTTAATAGGTTGTATTATGCTAAACACATGAAAAAAATGCAAATAAAGGTTTGTCCAAGGGATCTTGCTTAGTTCGTGTAAGGTCTCTTCTTAGGGAACATCATGCCTAATATCTCCAAGAGAGAACAATTCAAGAGTAAAAGATTCACTATCTTAGGGAATGCAGCGCATAGCATCACCATTAAGAGGAAAGTCGTATGCTAAGAAATATCATGCTCTTGGAGAACATCAAACCCAATGACACCACCAAGAAAGGACGCATCACAAGAAGAAATAAAATTGCACAATGAAGTGTGAGGATGTCAAAACCTTCGAAATGATAATGCCAAGTATGCCCCCACTTTAAAGAAATTGCTAGCACCATTGTTGTGAGCAATTTTCTTTAAAGTAGCCAATGAAGAAGACATGAGAGCTTACTCAGAAATCCCTAAGACAAGTCATATGTTCCTGAATGAAGCTTCATCATGAAAAAGGAGAGAGAAAAGTGGTTTCCCCCAAAATGCAATGCTAAAGATAACATAGAATGAAAAGTATGTCACATGCGATCCAACTTAAGGCATGTCGTCCAAATCCCAAGCTTTCTTTTATATATACATGGAAGGTGGTCAAATTATCCAAAAGAGATAATGACAAGTGCCATATGAGGACAAGGCTACCTAACCCCTTGCCCCCACTTAGTGCAAGATAAGGATGAGCCGAGATGATTGATGAGAAGCGTGATAAAATGAAAATCAGTATCAATTAGAGGAACTAGGTACTTCAACACAAGGAAGAGCACCACAATCCTTAAGATGTTGAATTTTATTATTCAAAGCCTTACATTCATTAGTAGAATAACCATGAACTCTATGATATGCACAAAATGAACTCTTGTTGTAAAATTTCTTTTGTGTTCTAGGAGGGAGAGATATCAAGTGATCTTGGAGGAGTCTCGATCTCTTGATCAACAGTAAAAGATGTTCATTTCTTTTGTGACAAAGATATCTCTTGCTTAGTACAAGGTGTCATACTTACACAAGACTCTTTAGATTGTGAGATTTTGTACTCTCGTTTAAGGGAGGACATAAAATCTAATGAACTCCAATCATTACTAAGACATGTCCTAGGAGTGCTTTGTGTGATGACATTGATGTTAAGCGAATATTTATTTGTTTCTTTTGTTTCTTTCGAAGGAAAATTTAATGAAGACCACTACATGTTTCTATCAATTCGGGATGCACCAAGGTTAAAGTTGGCTTAGAATAATCTTTTGTAAGAGTGTTGTTATTGAGTGAAAGTTTTTTTGATGCTTTTGTTTCTTTCGAAGGACAATAACCAAGACCACTAGTTGTTTCTTGTGTGTTAGGCTCTATAGGGACACATATACCTTATTCTATAGCACCACATCCTTTTCCACTATAACCAAGTTGTTTCAAAATCTCATAACCTCTTCCATAAAGCTTTTCCATTTATTTCAGATTTAGTGGTTGCTCATAATTAACTTCATCAAAGTTAGTTGTGTAATTTTCTTCTTCTTCTAAAGTTGTTTGAAGTGGATGCTTTTGAAGGTCCTATTGAATTTTGTTTTGATATTACCACTTTTTCTTTTCCCTTTTCAGACTCTTTTGTTGTGATCTTGTATTCGCCCATGAATGTAGGTGTAAAATCTAAGGAACCCCAATCATCTTCCAATAACATTGTAACTTTTTCAATATGATTTTATTTTTCTTTCTCTTGCACGGGTTTCACTTGTGTAGTTGGTGTCAATGTTTTGAAAGGATTTTCCTTGTCTTTCTCAATGTTCAAACAAATTTTTGGTTTAGGGCTAGCAATTGTATACACTTTGTTGTTGTAGACATACTTCATTTTACGATGAAGAGTAGAAGGCGCCCTATTCATTTCATGCATCCATGGCCTATTTAATAGAAGATTATATGAAATATCATAAGGCATAACATGGATAGTAGTTTGCAATGTGGCCTTTCCAACTATAACAGGTAATGTGATCACTCCAAGCGGTTGTTTTCCTACGTTATCAAACCCATGAATAGATAAAGAGTAAAGTTAAATTTTAGTCGTATCCACTCTAATCTTATCCAAAAGGCTTACACTACACACATTAAGGGTTGATCCATTATCAACAAGGGTTCTCTTTATCCCCTTCCTATTAATAATAGGTAATATCATGAAAGCTTCATTTTTTTTTTGCACTTCCAAAGGAGGGAGCTCACTTTGGTGGAAAACAATGTTGGCATTCATTCCTTGAATTAAAGTTGTTATATCATTCGGTTGCACATTAGGAGGGATAGGAACTTGTTGTAAAGCACTTTGAATCATGTTATGATAATGAGGGTAGGCTTGAATAAGATCCCATAAGGATATCTTAGCAGGAGCATTCTTAAGTGGTTCAACAAGATCATACTTCTTTCCATTATGTAAAGGAAAATGAGGAGCACTAGGAAAGATAGGTTGAAGAAATGGTAATGAAGTAGGAATGGTTTGTGGTTGCCTATTGTTCCTTTTATTGTATGTGTAAGCAATGGTATTGTAACTTGGTTACTACGAAACATTGTTACTATGAAGTTGTCAAGTGTAAAGTTCAAGATATCTCCTGGTTTCAATGGTTTCTTTTTTAGGTGGTTCAAGGATAAGCATGGGTTTATTTTTGAAATTTTGGTTGTTGTGAGGGTAGATAGAGGATAAGTTGAGGCTTAGGTGGTCCAATAATTAAAGGATTTTTATGAGGTCTAAGGATTAGAGGACTCGAGGAAGTTCTAATGTTCATAACCTCAACAAACTTATCCCTATTTTCATGATCTCTTCGAGAAGGGGAGTCTAAGGTTACCTCATCATTTTCATCTAATGAAGCCACATTACTATTGTTTGAAAGACATTCATCAATTCTAGCATTCTCTTGCACCATGATATCTACCCTAGGAAGAGAGCTTTTAGGTGAGGATCAAACAAGATGTTCATCACATTCTATGGTTATATTTTGTGAAGTAACTTCATCAAAAGTAGGGGAGGCATCAAGAGAAGGATAACTATGAATTCATGCTTACTAATGATTGGATCCTTTTGTTCAATTAGATGTTTCCAAGTGGGAGAAGCATTAGGAGAGGGAGAAACAAGATGCTCATGACTCTTAATGAGTGTATATTCTAACACCAAACTATCTTCTTCACAAATAAGAGAGATATTAGGAGAACAAATGTGATTGTCATGTTTTTCCATGATCTCATCCTCTTTCTCTAAAGCATTCTCGCAAGTGAGGTGTGAATGGATACTAGGTAAAGTGATGTTAAGAAATGTGTCAATGATCTCATTCTCTTGTGCCAAGATATCTTCCATAGTAGGAGAATTTATAGAAGAGGAGCTTTCAACATTGTCATGATTCTCAATGGGTATATCTTCTAGCACCAAAATACCTTCATCACAAGTAGGAGAGGTATTGGGAGAAGAGAAACTATGATTGTCATGATTGTTTGTGCTTGCATCTTCTTCTATCACATCATTCCCACAAATAGGAGAGATATGAGAGGTGTGGAATTAAGGAATGTGTCAATATTTTCACTCTCTTGCACTAAGAGACTCTCATAACTAGGAAATATATTGGAGGAATGACTAACATGCTTGTTAGTGAGCTTTTTCTCGGCATACTTGGAAAGGAAAGATACTGACATTGTGAATTTTGAGTGTGTGTCTAAGAAGTAATCTATCCAACTTATGCAATGCTTCAAAATGTAAACCATTGTTTAATAGATCTGATGATTTTCACTACTGAAATGAGTTTTGGAATGATTTACAAATGATTACACTAAATGGATGTTTAAACCTAGATGCATAAAACCAAAAATTCTTGAAACTTTCCATACTGATGTTGTAGGTTACCAGCAAGCCTAGGAAGTACAAAAAACCACAAAAAGGCTGAAAAAGGTTTTTTTTTTTAGGCCTCCAAGGAATCATTCGCCCAGTGGCGAATGGGTCCTAGTACAAGGTTTTTTAAAATTGAAAAATACAATTTTTGAGTGATCAAGTGTGTTCTCTATTCCAAGTTTCATATTGTAACTTATGTAGCAGAATTTTCTAGAATTTGATGTTTAAATGCAAGTGCAATGAAGGAAAAATGATGAACTAATGATCCAATTTTTGAATATGAATGATGAAAAGTACACTAATATGCAAACACTATGCAAAATCAATGTGATATTATGCAATTTATTTTGAATTTTCAGTTTTAAAATGAATACAAAATGCAAGTTTACTCCTAAAATGCAATGCAACTTTAAGTCAAATTTAGAATCCCTAAATACAATTAATTAATGCAAATCCTAGATCTAGGATTTTAATGCACTCCACATTAGAAATTAGAATGTTCAAAACTCGGGTTCACCAAAATGAAACAAAGAAAAATAGGTAAGGGTGTTCAAAAACCTAGGGTTTTATACTAAGTTTGGAATGTTTCACCAAACTTACTATAAATAGAAAGGGAAAAGTGAGTGTAATGAACCCACCTATTCTTCTATTTCATTCAGGAAATGAGATCCCTCAAGTCAAAATCCACTTTCAACCCTTAGGTGAGTGAATTCTTTGAGGAATCTTGCAATCTCCCTTTATGTGTTAGGATGGGGGTCTAGGTCAAACAACACTTTGGGAAGAAAGATTAAAAATAGCAAATCAACTCCAAAATGCAATCTATCAATTGGATTTGGTAGACTAAACATAAAACTGAAGGAACCTACAAAGATTCTAGCAGATCTAGAAGGGATAAATGTTGTGTACCTCTCACAAAATAGTGTTTTTAGAAGTTGTCTAAGGATGCATTCGTCCTATGGTGAATGGGTCCTAGGTAGGGCTCTCCAAAATCTACTTTTGGGTTCTCTACTCCTGATTCTGCACTTCCAAAATTTCCCTAGTTTCACAGTCGAATAGTTGGAAATAAATCTAGGATATGAGTTTCTGTGAGATGACAACAAAGGTGACAACAAATGCAAATTTGCAATTTTTCACTTTTGAGATCTTCAATTTTTATTCAACCTGCAAATCTACAACACACAAGGAGAGGGGAAAATGTTTGTTTTTGGGTGAATGGGGGTTTTTCCTTGGTCAAGCCCTGTTTTGGTAATCAAACCTTGAAATGAAACAAAATAGCATGAAAGGGATGATGAATGAACAACTCTATGTCACAACTCACTAAACCCTTGGATCAACCTTTGAAGGATTGAAATCTTGATGTTGATCTTGCATGAGATGGCTTCAATGGATGTGGATCTTGATGCTTGAATCTTTCTTTGAATCTTTGACTTGAATGCTTGAAACCTACATCACAATGTGAGCTCCAAAAACATGCATGATTAAGCATAAATTTGACACGATGAATGGATCTTGAATGCTGCAACAAATGATGAAGAAATCCTCTCTTGAATGCTCTTGACAGTAATCTTGGCTCTTGTAATTAATTTCTCAAAAATCTAATCATAAACTTGCTAGGTGAAACATAGTGAAATGACCTTATATTTATAGGTATGTAACATTAATTTCCCGAAATTCAAATAACACAAGCTAAAATGTGAATATGGATTTGAAATTGTTAAAATACCGCCAAAAACATAATTTAAATTAGGGTCCTAGGTCTAAGTGAGGACCCACCTAGGACACACATTGCTCAATGATAAGTGTTATGTTATGGCATTAATGAATGTTGGGTTTCCTCTTCAGAAAATGTGATAAAATAGGCTTGGATTTGAATTAAAGGGGCCAATTAAGGCAAATTAACCTCAATTAATTAGGGGATCCCTAAATAAGTGTGAAAGTGTAAAGAGGTACACTCTACAACACTAAAAATAAGACACAATTAAGTCCATTTTAATTAATAGGGCTCTAAACTTAATGTGAATATGTAAAATACATATTATACCAGCAAATCAAGGCATAATTAAGCTCATTTTAATATTAATTCTAAATTGGGTGTGAAAATATAAGGGGATACATTTTTCTACACTATATATATATTAAGTTGAATATATATATATATATGATATTATATATAAAAACGATAATTATTTAGAGTATATTCAAAGCACATTATATAGCGTTGAAGTTGAATAATAGTAAAGTGATTTAAATGAAAGCTTATGCACATATAGCACTGGCTTGTGTTAATGCATTGCATAGTGTAAAACTTGTGCATGAAACAAAGAATAGACCAAGTCAAAGGCCACGCCTATTAAGAGGCATAAAGTTGAAAAGTTGGCAAAGGAAATTAATATTGTTTTTAAATGATGGAAGTCTTTGACTCGCTATTCATAAGGATGTTAAAACATGAAATGTAGTGCTACAACCTGTAGCTTTTGGAAGCAAAAATGAAGTCTTAAACCTGTAGATATGCATAAACTTAGTCAATCATAAGTTGGCAGGAATATAGAGGGGTAGTCCACTTTCAAACCAAGTAGGAAACCTGCTAAAAATCTTGTTGTTCATTTGACTTAGTAAAAGAGTCTTGTTGTCTCTTGAAACAAGTCAACTCAACCATTTGAAATGAGAGGACTATCATGTGTTGCAAATCTATGAGTTAAATAGATGAGTTGTTTCATGGGAATAGAAAGGTGGTAGAAGTATTAGCTTATTTGTAGCCTTTGGTTGCTCACATTTTAGTATATATAGAGGTGCTCTTTCTACTATTTGTTACACTTTTCATTCTGATTACTCCATTGCTATTTTGTTGTATTTTTTGTGCAAAGTGAGTTGAGAGCTTGAGAGTTAGTGAGTTATTTTGTTATTTTGCATTAATATTGTGGAGAGATTTGGTAAGAGGTTAGAAGTTGGAATTGGGTTGTTCTTAGAGGAAGTTGGAATTGGGTTGTTCTTAGAGGAAGTTGCAATTGAGCTTGAGGAATTAATCTAGGAAGGAAGAATTATTAGTTGGAGCTTTCATACAGGCATGTTGATTTCTATTCCTTTGCTATTATGTTGGAAACCTATTGTTTAATTCATGTTTGCCATGTATGGAAAAGAATGTGTTATATGTTTGCTATGATGCTTAGATGTTCTTACATGTTCCTTAATTATTTCTTGTATTTTTGAAACCTATCTATTTGGTTTATACTTATATATACTATATTGGAATTTATATGAATGTATTTTGTTTATACTATACATAGATTTTTAGCACTATATGTATTATGTCAATACTATATGTACATAGTAGAAGATAGAGTTGCTTTGAGATACTTAGTAGCAATGCCATTTAAACATGAGTTATTGGGAGGTTATTCTTGGGGTTAGGATAATCCATGGGAAAGGGGATAACCTATGTACAAATTACTAATGGTAAAATCGAAACGATATATGAAGGTGGTGAAATAGATGACCCTCACTCAAAGTACTGGGTGATGAATCTTTGGCTAGAGTAGTGTAAGTAGCCACTGTTAGTTCACTGTGGTATGAGTTTACATACTAAGTTGGGAATGTCATACATGTAGTTGTAGCCACAACATGGTAGCTCTAGATATATAAGACACATCACCATGCTCAGAAAAGGCTAAGGATTATGAGGTTACAAAACCAATCTCTTCGTCGAAGGGAAGGGCCATCTCACCAAGTTTGGTAGATGTGTGGGGGACCACAATAAGTCCATGGTTGGTGGAAAAGTGCTTGAGTGATGCTTCTCCTCATGCAGTTGGCAGCCAAGATTTGGAGAAGGACATTCTAGACTATTTTTATTTCTAATTTTCAAGTAAGGTCATTGAAGCTATGTATGTAATCATGTATCCATCTTTATGGAAATTATTGTAATTGTGAAGTGTTATCAATATCTCCAATTACAATGGGTTTCTTTTGACATATTGTGAAGGTTGTCCATTTTTTTTTGGGTCAAATGTTGCTATTTGTTGTTGAAGGGATGCGAAATTCTACAAAAGTTGGTTTATGACAAAATCAATGGTTCTGTTTTGGGATGGAGGTGAATATGGTGGAGGTGTATATGTGTTAGGTGGAAAACTATATTGCAAGTTTGTGAGAGGTGATGGATTTGGAGAGATTATGTTTGAGCTCACAAAACTAAAAGGATTCCTAGTGGAAATACCCAATGTTGGAGTCATACCATTATTTGGTTGCATCATTGTGGTAACAGTTGGATTTATATATGTAGGGATAGAGGTTATGATTGATGGGTGAGGGATTTGATTTCCTCCTTGGCTTTGAGTGTATCCCAAAGCTTGAGCACAACTAGCCATCATTGGAACATGATCATCAATAATATGGGCTAAGCTATGCACAACCTATAATCCTTGGTCATTATCAATAATTTTCCTCATGTTCTCTATGATAGGAACTGTAGTACCGACAATATATTCCATAGTCACATAGTCTTGAAGTATTTCTAAAGCTTTGTCCAATTGTTTGTGTTTCTCTTGAGGAACATGGGAAACCATTGTTTCAACATTGGTCATGGTGATTGATGGTAAGGTGGTCATGGGACATGTGGCATTAGGGAGGGAGTACAACATGGGTTGGATATTGTCAACACTTTGTGTGAAAGAGTTGGAAAAACCAAGATCCACAGTGGATGTACCAATAGCGCGTGATGCCATGAGTCTCGAACTACATCTCACTGAAGTATTGATAGTAGGAAATCAGGTTGTGACACTCATACAAGTTTCACAAGACCAAGAGTACACCCAAGATGAACACCAATAAACTAAATAAAGACAAAAAACACCCAAAAATAAGAAACAACAAATAGGAACAAACAATAAACACAACAACATAGGTCTTAGAAAAAGTTTGTTGATGTACCTATACAAGGACAGGGTCGCTCAAGGGTGAATGGGTCTTTGTACAAGGTTTTAAAATTTCTTATTTTGACTATGGACTATCCTACTTAAGTTTTATGATTCTACTTGCAAATAATTGAAATAGTGACAGAGTTTCCATAATTTGCCTAATGTATTCCAATTCAAGTATGCAAGAATGCTAAAGATGTTTGAACAAATTTTAATATAATTTTCAGATCTAAAATTTGATTGAGTGACTAAGTGTAAGATGCAAAAGACCTAAAAATGATGATTTTTTAATGCAATTTTTGATTCCAAACAATGCTCTTTCGTTTACCAAATGAACTAGATGCAAAATGCCTCAGAATGTGCAATTTTTGAAATGGAAACAAAGATCTGCAAGTACAAGAAATCTAAGCAGATAGAGACAAAAATGTGTGCAAAAAATTATAGAAGCACCTTTACAAGGACAGGGTTGCCCAAGGGCGAATGGGTCTTTGTACAGGGACCGTATGAAAATCAAAAACTGAGTCTGTAAGTTATTGTTTATGATTATTGTTCCTGGTTGTAAAATGATTCTACAACATGACTGCTTTTTTCCAAAAGAATTTGGTGAAATGCAAGTGCAACTATATGATAATGTGTAAACAAAAATGATAATTTTGAGTGCAATTTTGAATGAATTTTTTTATCTAAATGAATGAAACACACACTAATGCAAACTATGATGCAAAATGTATGCAATATTTTTGGATTTTTATGAGTTTTAAATGATGCAAACATGTAATATGTAACCCTAAATGAAGAATGTAAAATACAAAGATGCAAAACCTAGATCTAGGGTTTAAAAGACTACCAAATCAAAAGGGTATGATGTAAGAATGCCAGGTTCACCAAAATGAAAAGGTGAAAAATATTAGTGGGGGACTCTAAGTTTAGTTTCCAAAACCTAAGGTCAATTCCAACATTTCCAAGATTTCATTAGGATGCAAATCAACAAGGTACATAAATTGACTTTCAACCTCCAAGGTGAATCAATCAAACCTAGATCTGATCCTTTTGAGTATTAGGAATGAATTGGAAATGATTTAGAATGATTAAACTAATGAAACTATATGACCTAGTATGTACATTGTAGATTCTTGAAGATGTACAGATTGTAACAACACTTTGCAGGTAGATCTAAGAGATATTAGAGAATGTGTACTTGTCACCAAAAGTTGATTCTGAGGTGTGTAGAGGGGCTAATTTTCCCCTAGGAGAATGGGTCCTTGTTAGGGATTATGAAAACACTTTTTACGGTACTTGGGTGTTAGATCTAAGATGTTGTTTTCCACTTGCAAATATGTCAGAATGATAGAAATAAATTCTACAACTTAGTTTTCGTGTCTTGGAAAGAATGATGAAAAAAATGCAACAATGCATAATTTCTCTTCAAGATCTCTTCAATCCTTCTTCAACCTATAACCTACACATACACATTTAGGAGAAAAATGTTTTCATTGGTTTGTATTGGGGTTTAACTTGGTCAAACCCCAGTTTGGTAATTAAACCTTGATAAAAATAATAATAAGGGAAGGAAATGATGAATGAACACTTATTGTAACTCACCACCCTTCAATTGCATACTTGAAGGACTGAAGTCATACACATCACTTCAAGGGAATCAAATATTGCTTGCTTGATTTTCTTTAATGCTTAAAAATATGAAGACCTACAACACTTGCTAACCTTCACAAAACAATGACAACATGAACACACATAAAATTTGACGTGATGTTAGGATCTTGATTGCTGCTATAACTACTGATAATGCTACTCTTGAATGCTCTTGACAATAATATTTTCTCTTGAATTTTTCCTTAATGCTAGATGGATTTCAAATGAAAAAATAACTATGTATAAGTATAGGTGTTTATCTAATTTCTCTAAAATTAGATTCTAAAATTTGTCAACACTTATAATTTGAATTTGGATAATTAAAATATCGCCAAAATTTAAAAATAGGTCGTGGCTCATAAAGGGGACCCATTCGCCCATGTTTGAATGGGTCCTGGTCTATATTTCTAGGACACTCATAATCCATGGCAATTCAAATATTAAATGCATTTATTTAATGTTGGTTTCCCTTTCAGAAAATGATAAAAATAAGGCTTTGGAATGCATAATCCAATAAATTAAAGGACCCAAACATAATGTGAAATTGTAAAGGTATACAATTTCCTACACTACAGTAGTAAGTAGAGATGTCATCTTTGATGTTGATGAAAGAGAATGATATAACCCTAATGAAATGGAAAAAATATATTGTGATTGATTTAGAAAAAAATATCCAGCATGTGAATGATGTAAGAGAAGATGAATCTCATATACTTGTGTTCAATGAATCAAAAGTAATTGATAACGTAGAAACTAAACCCTTGAATGTATGTACATAGATATATTAGAAATATCAAAGAACTAAAAGAAATCATCATCCAACTCTCATATTAGACACTAATTTTGATAAGATGAAAACAAGGTCCCATGCAAAACTTAACAATGTCCCCAATGACCCAAGTTATGCAAACTAATGAGCTAGAGAATTTTGTTGAGGCTAGTGAAAAAGAAGAATGGGTTGTGGGCATGAAGAGGGAAATGAAATTTGTAGAAAGAAATGACACATTAGAGTTAGTTGAGTTAATCCTTGGTAAGGAAGTTATAGATACAAAATGGATATAAAAAGTATAAATCTGATGGGGGTATGAAAAAAAAGGCTCTAGAGACTAGTTACAAAACGGTACACTCAATATGAAGGTATTTCTTGTATTTAAACTTTTTCTTGTTGGAGTATGAAAACACTAAGAGGGGGGGGTGAATCAATGTTTTAATAGCCAAAATTAATTCAATTGTTTCCCATAACACATTGTTTCTTTGTTATAATTGGATGATCAATTACTAGAATGTATTCAAATGTGATAGCCAAGAGCAGATACTTGAATAACATGAAAGTTCAAATGTTGCAAAGTACATAACTGAAACAACAAGACTAAATTGCATGTGACATGAAAAACCATATAAACCACACCACCATAACATAATGATTTATGAGTGGAAAATCCTCACAGGGATAAAAAACCACTCAGGAAAAATTGCCTCACTGGCTTAATAAAATCCCATTGATTACAGAGCCTCACTAGCAAAGTCTCGCTAGCTACATAATATGTCTCACTGGAAAAGCGTCACTAGCTACACAATATGCCTCACTGGTGAAGCCTCACTGGCTACACAATATGCCTCACTGGCAAAGGAACCTCACTGGTTACAAGTATGCCTCACTAGAAAATACAACTTTCACATCAATATGATTATGTGAATAAAAGGATAGAGTATAATCTCTGTTTCATTACTAAGCATTTCTTGATTGTCTCATTTTCATTTGAGATTCAAGAATCTATATGTATATATTTGTGTATGCAAATACAATTAGCACTATGAAAAACTTCACAATTTCAAAACAAATTGTCCTTTAAAGCTTTCAACATAAACACAATAATGACTCTTTGTAGAGTATAAATCACATGTTCATCGAACCCCCTCACAATGATTATGTCACTTTTATATAGGCATTATAATAACCATAGTCTTTCAAAAAACAACTGAATGAATCTTGCAATCTCAAACTTTCATCACACAGTCTAGCCAAATCCTGAGCTTAAACATCTGATATAAATAGCAATCATTAACTTGGTAAAACTTGATAAGGCCATACCTTGATTCCTGAGAGAAAACAACTGCAATAACTTACACATCTCAACTACCCAAACTGCCAAATATTCCAACTAACCAAAGCTACAACCAACTGTCAATGATTCAAAAACCTTGTTGCTTTCCAAGAAACCCTAAGTTCAACACCGTATACACCAAGCTTTCAACTTTGCATTATGCTCGATAAACCTTGCTTTGCAAACTATACAATGTTACCCTGCTAAATCAGTAACCCTAGAAGGGGCCGGTAGAAATAATGATATTAACTCCCTTCAAACCTTTCATAAGCACCCTTAACCTGCTAGAGCAAGTCAAAGTCCAAAAAAAAAATATTTTTGATACTTAGGATTTATAAATGATTAAACATTTCAAAAACCTTGAAAACATGTGAATGTCCCTAACCACCAAGTATTTGATAGTGTGATACTTTGGCATAGAATACTATGCCTTTCAAATCAACCAAAACCAAAGCAAGATTCTCATAATATCTTCCATGAAGAACAACATGACAAAATGAACATGATGCTAATACCAAACCAATAATGACATGAACCATGAAGAACACCTTTAGATATGTGTATCATGTCAAAAGAAAACCAAGACAAGTAAAAAAAAGATTAAGGTATTATTGACATCAATGACAAACAATGATAAAATAAATTTGTACCAACACTAACAGATGCCACCAACCTGATCCATTCAACAATCTATGTGTCCACCTTTGACATCAATGCCAAACAATGCCAACATTTCTTTTATGGCATGGATGGATATTGTTAGATTATTTTTTTCTTTAGTTTCTCAAAATGGTTGGATAGTTTATCAAATGGATATAAAACTTATTTTTTAAAATATTTACATTGATGAAGAGGTTTATCTCACTCAACCTCAAGGTTTTTAATTACCTTCTAAATAATGCTTTGTTTATAGGTTGAAGAAGGCCTTGTATGGCCTTAAACATGCACCAAAGGCATGGTATTCTAGAAATTGACTCTTACCTCTAGAAGAAAGGTTTTGTCAAGAATCAATTAGATCCTAATCTTTACATCAAGAATTCTAGTGAGGCAATGCCTATTAATATTCTCTATGTGAATGATCGTATTTACATTGGGAATAATTCTTCTTTGTTTGGTGAATTTAGAGAACCTATGGTTTTAGAATTAAAAATGACTAATTTATGATTAGATACATTATTTTCTTGGTCTTGAAGTTTGGAAACATGTAGATGGTATATTTTTGTCTCAGAAAAAATATGTTTTAGATCTTCTCCAGAGGTTTTAATATGAAGGATTATGATCCAGGAGCCATGTTATTGAAGTTGGACTTAACTTGTTCACTTTTAATTATTATGCTTCAGTGAATTCCATTTTCTATAGATAGTTGATTGGTTATTTGATCTATTTGACTACTATCAAATATAATATCACATATATTATGAGTTTGGTATTTAGGTTCATGTCATAACCTAAGGAGACACATTAGAGTGATACTAAGAGGACTCTCAAGTATATCTTTGAGGGACATTGCATTATGATCTTCATTTTCAACATTCGAAGGAGAGTTGGTTTGTTGGATATATAAATTTATAAACTGGTTAGGTTCTATATATGATTAGAAGTCAAATTTTTGTAATACTTTTAGTCTTGGCTCAATAATATTTTTTTCGAAGTATAAGAAACAACCCACTATATCTCTTTCTATTACAAAGATTGAATATAAAGTTGCTATGTTTGTTGCTTGCTACTATGTTTGTTGCTTGGTAGACATTTTGGTTGAGGAGATTATTAGAGAATATGCAACAAATCCAAAATGGTCCTATAATGTGGTATTGTGATAATCAAAGTCTATTTGAATGAGTAAGAATTTAGTGTTTTATAATAAGACTAAGCATATTGGTATTCAACACCACTACATTTGTGAGCTAGTTCGAAAAGGTTTGGTTGAAGTTGTTTACTATCCTTTAAAGACACAAATTGCCAATATCTTCATGAAGCCCCTTGCTCATGATCAATTTCGAACACTTCAAGATTTGCTTGGTGTTCTTCCAAATGTTCATTACAGAGGAGAAATGATAGAATAACAACCATTTTTCCTAATGTTCATGATGAGGGAGAATTCAATTATATTTTTTGATTATATATTATGTACAATATTTCAATTTTAAAGATAAGGCACATTTTCCCTTATGTTTGCATAGTCATTGGATGATCTATAGATCATCATTTATATTCATATTCCTTTGCTCTCTCTGTCAACATCATCAACAACTAGAAGACTAAACATGGGGGGCTTACATGCCCTATAGAAATAGCTCTTTTCCTTCCACTTGCTTATGGTAATTAACAATTGATTATTTGTGGCTTATGTTTTGAAAGCTTTATGGAGCTTAGTGCTTTTGTGAGAGATTTTATTTGCTCCTCCTAGAGTTGAGAAACTAAGCTATGTCATATCCAACTTTATGAAACATTGTGTTTTGTTGGTGTCCTCTACTTTTGTTGTTTTGTTATTTGTTTACTATTGTTGTTTTATCAACAGCTATTTTATTTGGTTGTTGAGGTTTGGACAATTATCTTAGAAACCTTATTTCTATATCCATTTTTTATTTGTGTAATCTATAATTTGACTTAATAAGAATAGTAATATTTATGTAGCCTTATTTGACTTAATTTAAAATAATAATAATCATATCCTTTATTTCTTAAACATTATAATTCCTTGTACTACTTATAGTATAGGAAAAGGAAACATAGGGTAATCCAAAATGAAAAAAACTTGTAAATTTGGTGGTTTTAGAATATTCTCTAAATTACTAAAACAACTAGCTATAACCTTGTCAAGATGTAACTAAAAAGCTTTTTTTTTGGAGTATATATATTTAAAAATATGGTTGATGCATGAAAATGATTTAATATAAAAATCCTTAGAATTATTCAAAATTAAGTTGAATGTTTTTGAAAAAAATATTTTTGAAGTATGTGGATATCTTGTGTGTGGATGTATTTATGGTATGGCATTGAAGTATCTTTAGGAATACATATGAGGTCCTCATTTATAACCATTTCTTTGAAAACAAAAATGAAACCTTCATTTATGATCATTCCTTTTGAAACAAGGATGAAATCCTCATTCATAACCATCCCTTTAAAACGAAAATGAAATTCCTATTTATAATCATCCCTTCAATATAAAGATAAAATCCTTATTTATAATATCTCTTTAAAAAAAAAAACAACAAAAATACCATTAAAAATCATTCTTTCTAAAACAAAACTAAAATCCCCAACCGTCTCCTCACCAAATAATTTTTTTTTAAAAAAAATTCTTTAATCAAAGAAAACATGGAACTTGTCGAAATCCTAAAAAGGGGAAAAAGACTACAAACCCTAGACCAAACGAAAATATGAATGTTCTTGTTTTCTCAACTGTAATCCGATGTAATCTTAAATTTACATTGTTTCAATAAAAAAAGAAAAAGAAAGAAGTGAGTCCACTCCATTTCTCTCCTTCTCGATAAAACATTTTTAGAGTCAATACAGGACATGAATGTTCTGGAAATGCATGCTTCACCGACACTGAACAACTAATGGAGGACTCTCCTGCACGCAGACCGTGCAAAATAAAGCATAAATATACGCATATCCACACACAAACAGGTCGTACAGCGAGGACTAAGAGAAAACTTCCAATTAAAAATGGTTATCGCTTCTTCTCATTCCATACGCAGAAATCGGACAAAAAAGATTACTGAAAAATGTTGATGCCATTTTACCTGCAAGCCGTACTCTGAACTAAGTACAGGAAGACCAAAGATGAAGAAAATGAAGAAATATTGAACCCTCGCGCCAAATCAGGAAAAAAAGTGCCCGTAGTATATGATTTCCTCATTGCCAGCTGTCTGAAGATGTTGAGGGCCAGTCAAAATCTTCTAAATCAGGGGAAATGCAAAATCGCGCTCTCTAAAAATGGACGCCCCTTCCAATTACATTTTTACTCCTCTGGAACAGGAAGCCGTACAGGGGAGAAAAATGGCAACCAGTGCTGGAGCTTGGGGATGAATTTGACAGTCGATCTTACTTGTAAGAAAAATTTGTATGGTTTTAACCATTTGAAGTTTCGCTTTATTCATTTGAAATTATTTTTTACAAAAAGTTGTTGTTTAATTGATTAACATATTTGTCAAGGATGATAATAATATGTTCTTTGATAAGTTATATTTTACTTTTTCACTTTTTGTTTTCTATTTTTATCATTTTTATAATGAATATTTGTTTATACAAATTATTGTTTGTATCATCTATGTGTTTTTGAATTCTTTAATCATTATTTTTAAAAATAATATGTAAATATGATCATTGGAATCGTGTCCTTTTATATTTATAGAAATAAATTTATGAAACCTTTGTTATCTAATATGAGCAATAAGGCAAGCAAAGCAAAAATTAATGTATAATTAGATTACAAAAAAAAATAGAAATGTTCATTTATTAAGCTAGCTTAGATCCAAGGTACCCTTTCTGATGGCATAGAGTGAATTAAATGTTGTTGTAGGAGCTCTCCCATGTGTATTTTCCATACTTTGTATTCTCCTTCATCTTCTCTTTTTTGGCACCTTGGGTTGGTACATTTCTCCACAAAAAGTAGATGACATTAGTGGCATTCCTCACCCTCTCCTGTAGTTGTCAACCCAACTCTCATTGTCCAATGTGGCTTTGAAAGCAATTAGGGATTTGTTGACTAGGCCCTCCCTAGCTACTAGTAGGAAGTAGTTTGCCACTCCTGATGATGCCAACAAATCCAAATAGTAAACACCTCTTACATCAAATGCCCTTAATTAGTGATTATACACTAATACCACTTGCTAATTTGTGCTTAGGAATATAATTTTCATTGATGTAGGCTTGAGTAGCTACTTTAACCATGTCTCCATCTCTTAGAAAATCCAACAAGTTGGGTAGGAAGATCAATGCAATGATATTTTTGCAACATTTCCCTCTAAAATGTCCAACATTGTGGTCTTCCAAATCACGCTCTCTGTGAATGGGAGCATATTTTGAAGACCTCCCTAAGTTTCTCCAAAATATATCTCTCTATTGTTGGCATCTCCTATTTTCAAGGCTTAAGATGCACCTTGAGATTCATTATTTTCTAGAATCCCACCTTCACTATGAGCTCTTAGACTTGCAAATACATTGTGCTTCCTCCAATACTCATTGCAATCCATGTTTTGTCTTGTCTTATTAGGAAATTACCTGGTTGATCAAATAATTTCCTACATAACCCTATGAGATAAAAGCATGCATACAAGCTTACATAATATCCATAATCCAAAGATCAAAGACATACCACAAAATAACACAAGATATACCCTAGAAAAACCTTCAAGAGGGAAAAAAATAGCCTCCAAAAGCATCCACATTCAATTTATTATTAAAAAAAATATTATAATACACCTAAAAAGTCTCCCTAAATACTTTTGAAACATCAAGCTTCTCTAATGCATCCTCCACATGTTCAAATATGTAGCTCCACATCCCATGCCATGCTTCACATATGCACTCAACAAGAGAGCTCAATACAAATTACAATAACCTTCAACTAGCCAACAAGCTAACCTCAAACACTAAATATGTGTTTTCTTTTAAATATTTAAGCCCACACAAAACAACCAAGTGGTATAGGTAAAACCATGTGTTTGAAAACCATTAACTCCAACATTCACTTTTTCACACTAAGTTTTCCCAATAAATATTTTTCCAATGTGCAGCTCAGACAAAATATCTAACCAATGCCACATACAACTTTACAAGTGGACCAAAATAAATACTTAATGTGGCTAAATACATCTAAAGATGCACCACAAATAAATATTTATTTTACATAATTAAAATAATTACTTTCTTGTGCAAGGTGTACACCCCCTTTCTTAACATTTTATTGCTTCTTACATACATTGCATAAGGGTCAATTGATGAAATATATCATCATAGCCATCCATGAAACTACATGAATCTCTAGCATACTCTTATATTCAATCAAGATACTTTTAATAACATCCAATTTGACCACCATCTCAAGCAAGAACTTATCTCATCCTTCAACATGCCACCTATGGAAGAAAATGAACAAGCCAAGGTGAAGATGCACCAATCCAAAGAATGCAAGCATTGAAACCAAGCGATAACAAAGGCTCCAAGTTGCTACCAAATGAAAAATTCACATGATTGGAAATAGCAACCACAAAAAATGCTAATACATCCAATCATCCATACCTTTAAGGTATAAAATATCATTAGAATCCATGCCAACAACATATCCAACCCATAAGCTCCACGTATAAATCCCATCAATGAAGAATATACACATCTAGGAACATCCACTACATGGGTAATGTCAAATTTGAAAACAGATCAAGGCATACCAAGTTGTGGTTAATGGTCAAAGCCATATAATAATTGTGATGTTGGATTTGAGTGAAACCCTAAGATTTAATTAGGATTAGTCACCTTTCCAAGCATGACACTTGGGGAATTGAAGATGGGCAAGGGCATGAGATTAACTTGCAACTTGAAAGGTGAGTCAACCAACCCTTGATCTTCAATTCATTGTTTTTTGTTTTGATTGTGCGTGTTTGGAAATTGAAATATGATGAAGGGAATGGTGCAACTAGCTAATGATAAAAATGTACTATTCTTATATGAATACAAACAATTAGAAATTTGACAGACAAATTTAATAATCAAAAATAGATAGAGCAGACATGTGTGCATGTGTGATTTAATTTTGAGCTTGATTTGATTGGACAAGGGAACCCAAGGCGCCCTACATTGGATATCTGAAACAAAAACTTTCTTTCACAGTCCTTAAGTCCCTAGTCTATGGTTTCTTCCTTTTGGATCTTGTTGTTAGATCTTCATTTGTTATAGGGATAATTGAGTTTCCGTATCTTGTCAAGTTGTAGGGCTTGAATGCATCAACGAGCAACTCGTCTTCAATCTTCTTCCAATCTGCTTTAGATTTGTAACCTACACATTCAAAGAGAGAGGAAGGGTTGTGTCATATAGGGGCTTGCCTCAATCAAACCCCGTGTTGGTATTTCTACCTCCACAATGGAAAAAATGATGATAAAGAGAGCTTATCCTTTTGAGGGATAGAGGCTAAATGACAAATGAATGATGAATCAACAACTCGTTGCACTCACCACTCAGATATGGTATCCTTGAGCGACTAAAGTCATGCACATCACCTTCAAGGCTTGATTGCAATTTGACTTGATTGAACTTGAATACCTACAAACATTAGTACTCACAAATAAAATATATGCATGTAAACATGAACAAACTCACATAAAACTTGACATGATGCTTTGATGTTGAAATGCTGCAATAATTCTACTCTTGACTACTCTTGAATTATAACAATTGCTCTTCACTATTGCTTGATCTTGCTTGTTGCTAGTTACCTTTCAAATGATGAAATGACTAGGTATTTATATGCAATTAATCTAATTTACCACAAATTAAATCTCAAAAACCAACATTTCTAATTTGAAATTCAAATAATAAATTGCCAACCCCAACATATTTAAACTTGGGGCCATTTTAAGGGGACAAGGGTGCCAAGGGCACCCTTGTCCAGACCCACTTTTTTGGGATCTGAAGTATTAGGGGAAAAATATTAAATGCCTACTTGAGTTTTGCATGTTTTATTTCTTGATAAATGATAAAATGGGCCATTGAAT
>VDFB02021117.1:0-68248 GCA_007258455.2 Sequoia sempervirens | reverse complement strand
CATTGGAGATGTTGATTTGGGTCTTCACTAAGTTGTGGCTGACCTTGGTTGATTTGCATTAAAAATCTTAAATTTTTTGGGTCGATAGTTTATGTTCATTTTATTATTTTCCTGAAGCTGACTTGAAGGGATGAAATTTCTTATTGGGGATATATAAGAGAAATTTCTTATTCAAATTGAAGTGTGTGATTGTATTCTAGAGTGTGCTTTTGTGTGTATATGTGTGAATATTGATCTAAATCATTTGAAGGCGGAGCAAAGTGTGAAGAAGAGTGAAGAAGAGTGCGAAAAAGAGTGAAAAAGTGTTCATGTGCTTAACCAAAACTATGATCAACCATTAATAGATGCTATTTTATTAGTTCAAATCCCTGTGGATGTAATTTGATTCTTTCTATAAGATAGTGTGTCTTCCTTTGGGAGGTTAGCCTTGTTATAATTGAGTAGTGAGCTCTAGGTAGTGTGCTTGAATGCATGTGCATTCCCCATATTTCATTTTCATTATAACTTTAATAGGGTATAATCTTGTGGACTTACCCCTAACAGGGTTTCCAAGTAAAAAAATCTTGGTGTTATGTGTGTTTCTAATGCATTGATGATTTATGCTTTCATGGTTAATTATCAAATATGAGAATAAGGTTAATAAGTTGAATAAACTTTGAATTTTTATGAGAACTGATTCTCCCCCCCTCTCATTTGTCTTCCCTTGTGTTGCCAACAAAAATTATTTGCCATAGTTCCTTTAATGTTATGACCCAAATTCTAAGAGTACTTTCTTTCACGCATCTTGTACGATTATCATAATTAGTTCTAAATTTTACATCCATGAACAAGAATTCATCATTGTCATCATCAAGATAATTATATTCTCCATCATTAGAATCACCATTGTCTTTTTCAATATTATAACTCTTCTTAATAGATTTACCATTATGATCCTTAGGTTTTTCATTTGTAACTTTTATTGGACATTTAGAGGTATAATGACCTAATTCCACAATTGAAACATTTGAAGGGTAACTTACCTCTATATTTACTAGAGCTCTCCCTTTTTCAATCTCCTTAAAAAAATTTCTTCCACCTCATCAAGATCATCTAGATTTGATTCATCATCCTTTTCTTTCTTACAAACTTTAAAATCAGTTTCTTTCTTTCTAGCATCTTGACCAAACTCTCTCCATTCATAAGAAGTTAAAGCACCAAACATTTGATCTCTAGAATAATTATCCAAATTATGAGCTTGATTGAAAGAAAAAACTTTAGAACTATAAGTTTTAGGAAGAGTTCATAGTGGTCTTTTTGACAACTTCACTTGAACTTCTAGCTTACCACCATGACCATTGATGGCATTGACAACTTCATCAACTTTGAGCATGTAGGCAATAATATCATCATCTTTAGACATCCTTAGGGTTTCAAATTTGGCTTTGTAATTTTGCATCTTTGCTTTCTTGAATTTATCATTTCCTTCATAATGCACCATAGAAAAATGGCCCCTTGTCATTTTCATGGTTTTTTAGGCCTTTTTCCACAATGTTTGGTCCATTTTGCTTTGATTTATTGATATAATATGGCTTGAATATGCACATCTAGGTCCTTGAGATTCAAATTATGACATCTTGTGAAGGTGTTTTAAGACATTTCTACACTTTCCTAGACTCTATTCATTACAATTCACCTAAAAATCACCTTTCAATTACTAAAGAAGTCCTATTTTGAAGTGTTGTAAAGTCTTGTAACAAGATTTCACACTTTTTTGGGCAAAATTTCACTATTTACACCTTATGCTTTATTTAACCCCTTTATGCCCTTATAAGGCTTAATTAAGTGTATTTTTTAATGTAAACCTAACAAATAACATTAAATGTGACTTAATTCCTGACACCCACTTTCAAGCTTGAGGTGAGACCCATTTTCCATGGGTGGTGAATGAGTCCCCCTTGGTTCCAAATTCATTTTATTTCAATTTTTCTTTTGGGTTTTTATTCAAAATTACTTGATGTTAGCCTGTGATGAGGTATCAAAGGGTTGTTAAGGCACAAGTGTGTATAAATAAGTGTTTTTCTCCTCATTTTACATCTCCTAACACATTCAAGAAATCTCCCCATTCATTCAAGCATTCATCAAGCTCATTTATTCACTCACTCAAGTATTCAAGCACTTTGCATCACTTAATCTAGAATCAATCAAGCATTGAAGAGCAACCATTGACATATCTTCAAATTTTCTTCAACAAGGGTTTGGTAAGTTGATAACATTTGCATGTTATTTTTTTATCATTCTCCTTTATTTCATTATTTCATTAAGGGTTTAATTACCAAAGTGGGATTTGACCAAGGCAAATCCCTATAACCTAACCCTTAACCATTTTCCCCTATTACATGTGTGTTTTCATACTTATGTATGCATATTTGAAAAGTATTTAGGTGTTGAAGAGTGGTCAACAAGTCAACAAGGTACTTCAAGTCAAATAAACCTTATTTCAAGCTTGGAGAAGACTTTATGTCCATTTTCTATAGAATTGACTTTGACAACCCGGCAAGCAAACAACCTCAGATCTAGTGCTACAAAATTGTCCCCTAATTTATTAGAATTTTGGGAGAGGAATGATTCACCACTAGTGGAAAATGAGTCCCACTTTAAGGCTAAAAATCTAAGTTTTGTTAGATTTTGGATCCCAACACTCAAAAACCTATTTCTGACAGTTTTCATCAGAAGCAGGACTGATTTTCCATCAATGGTGAATGAGTCCCACTAGTGATTTTCTGTGACTTCCAATAGCATTCAAAAGATTCTAGATTCTCCAATATCTACCTAGCTACACTCTAATTCAACCCTTTTCTATTTTGTTTTGTATTTTTTCATTCATAGTTCATTGTTTGCATATCACATCGTGTTTTCCAACGTTGCATAAATCATAGGTTTTGCACACATAATCATTCAATTAGTTCATATAAATATATCTAGATCATCTCATTTAGTCTTAATAACATCATTTCATAATTTGAATGAACCTAGCTAACATTTTTGGCCTACCTCTCTCCTTTTAGGTGAAAAACCCTAGAAGAGTTAGAGAGTGTTGTGGTGCCAAAAATCTATGGTTCACATAAATACTCCCCAACTTTGTCTAGAAACCTTTTGTAGATTTCAAACTTATCACCTTTTTGAGCTCTAAATCATAATGTCCACTCAATATAGCATTTCTTACTTTGCCATTGCTCTCATATTCCTTGATTTCATCATCACTTATTAGACTAGTAGTAGGCATAGTATATCCTTTTTCAACTAACTGCCAAACATGAAATCTAAGGGAGACCAAAAAGGATTGCATCTTGGATTTCTAGTAAGTATAATTCATTCCATTGAACATAGGAGCTTTGACACCCTTCTTGTGCACCATCTAGATCTACCTTGAAAGTGGTTAAGCTTTCTTCAAGGAACCACAACTCTGATACCAATTGTTAGATGCATAGGATGGCTAAGAGGGGGGAAAATCAGTTGTATATTAAAAAAAATTAATCCCTCACCAACATTCAAACCTTTATTAGCCTTTAAACCCTTATCATGCATTAGCATAATGTAAATATATGAAACAACAATCTAAACAAAACCAAACATATAGGAACACTAGGTTTACCTGGGAAAACCAAGAAGAGAGAAAACATTGTGAGGATTAGCTCACATATATATGAGTAGCAACATTGAATATAATTAGGCTTAGTGCCAAGGGCTCTTTTCCAAAAGGACTCATTTTCTAGAAGAAATAAGAATAGAAGAAAGGGGTGGCTCACTACCAAATATGAATTGCCACTAACACATCTCACTTATGTTGAAAGTATAGTTCCATTGAAGCAATAAAAACTCATGTAACATACTGAAATGTAGACAACTTCTCCTCATTACATCTAAGTGTTTAAGCTGATAATCAAATCACCACACTTGACCACATTCACATCTTTCACATCACACACACTCTACACAACATCTATAATAATTCACCTTTAATTTATACCATCCACAACCTAAGATAATGTCAATTAGGTCGACCTTAATGAAATGTATGCACCTCAAACATGTAATAAAAAAATTCATTGTCACTAAACACTTCCATAGTGGAAATAAGTGAAGGCAGACCAAACGATGGCTTAGCTAGGACCCAAATCTACATCTACACACATCACCACATGCTTCCACAAACACCTAATGAACTTCAAAATTAGCACTAACACCCAGGTTGACCAAACCTACACTAACACTAACAAGTGACCATATCCATGCTCTTCCAAGACATGTGAACAACAAATAAACACTTCAAAACATCCTCACAACACCCTAGAATATTTTAGCATCATCTATATATTTTGTAACTCTACCATAACCATTTGAAACAAAGAATACTTTTGTTTTGTGCAACTTGACACACTAGCATAGATATACAACTTACTAACCAACCTTATGAAACACCTCAAAATTTGAAACCTCAAGGGAAAGTAGATACAAACAATATAAGCATGTTCCTAGATCCACAAGTCATGAAACTTAAATAAAGAGAAATTTGGAGCAAATATATTTCTCCGAGACAACCTTCTCCACAGGAAGATACTCTATCAAACACATATTCCACTGTCTTATGATTCAAAACTTGAAACTTTAGATATAACACCTCTTAAGCCCTTTGATCGTCATATCCAAACTACACAATCATATCTTCAACTATGAAGAAATGCAGAGCACAACACTGAACACACTTTGTTACAATGCACACTCTTTTATCAAAATTTTCTCAAAATCAATTGGAAACCAAGTGAATCAACTACATCAACAACATCAACACAACACTAAAACACCTTCTCAATACATCCACAACATTTGTAAAACCAGCAATCTCCTCATCTACAATATCTGTTCAACACCACACTAGAAGTTGATATCAATGACAACACTAAAGACAACATACTAGAACACACTCACTATTGACATCAATGACAAACTGTTGGCATAAATGACAACACTAGAAACTTACTTGCAACATTCTTATGCATGATTGAACCAAGTTGCGAGTCATCTACACCAACCTGCCGTCAATTTCAAACTCGCACCCAACCAACGATTTCAAACTTTAAATCTGAGGCATTCATGTCTACTTCCCTCTATTCTATTTCCCATATTCATGCTATTTCATCACTATCCAGTGTTATTTCTTTTGGGATGGGGAGGCTACATGTTTCGAGATTAGCTGATTATGTGGGAACTTGGGAACCCAAGTTCTCTACGCCACAATTTGTAGGATTTTCCACGCCATCGTGAGACTTGAACCCAGATCTTTTTGTTGTTGCTGAGGCATGAATTTTAGTTTGGGTGGCATGAATTTCAGTTTGGGAGGAACATTCTTCACTCAAGCTATGATTGAAATCTGCAGGCATGATTTTGTATAAAGTGTCTGTGTTGAATCTTCAAATGTGCGTGGAGTCCTCTGTGTTGAAAATTTATCTGCAAGTTGCTAAGTTTTTGAGAGGGGAGGTCGATCGCACCATACATGCATCCTTGCCCATCTGATTCAGTGCGATATTCACAATTTGGAGGCTATATTTGATAATGTAGAGGAGTTTCCCATGGCTTGGACCTACATAGGAATTGGTCAAAGTTGGCACAACAATCCTTGGGGGTTTAGCTCTCTCCTGAGGCCTCTCTCCATTCCAGCGCTATACAACTCCAAACTACCATTCACTATAATTACAATCTACCATCCACAACTATTCAAATAACCTCCCATGCAGCCCTTAACTCGGGGCTCCTCCTCTAATTAGATTTGGTCAATGTTTCGATAGAGTATCACAGTGACAATCTATGCTTGGAACTAAAGCATTTATTTGCATATAATTTTGCTTCAAATGTGCGGTACCAATTATTGTAACAGTCAATTTTATGTTGACCACTTGGTTATCTTCAAACTTTTTGTATAATCAATTTGCAAAGAGGGTTTTTTTTTTTTGTAAAAGTTAAAAATTTGTAAAAGAGGCCTCTATTTTTTATTTTGCAATGAATTTGGCAAAGGAGAAGTCATAAGGGAAGATGAATATCTTGTCATAGTTAAAAATTTATAAAAAAGGAGTCCTTTTGTCTTTTGCAAAGAATGTGGCAAAAGGAAAGCATATGGAGTAGGTGCAATTTTTTTTGCTATAATTAAAAATTTGTAAAAGAGGAAGTCAATTCTTTTTGCAATGAATTTGGCAAAAGGGGTCATTCCTTGAATAAGGGGATTTTAATTTTTTTAATTGTTGTTTTTTATTGAGGTTTGCAAGGCATAACTTAATCTTGTCTTGTAATAAACCTCATGACAATAAACTTGTAGAACTTGTAAATGCACTAAAATAAAGTGCCACAAAACTGAATGTGTATTGCCACATGGAGGGAATTTGGAAAATTTTGTACATATACTGAATTATAAAGTGTAATGGGGGGTTATGCCATCACAACATGGATTATTTTTATTCTCATGTCATTTGTTTATGTCTTGGAGCACACCTTGTATATCTCTACATTCCTTACACACTCTTGATCTTTGTTAGTCTTCTTATATTCTATTAGCATCAAGGGGGGACTATGATGTGCTATGCTAATGCATCAAGGGGGGGCTTTGTTTAGGCCCTCCTAATTAAAATGAATTTAATAATTGCTTAATTTAGTGTTATAAAATGTACCCCTTTACATTTTCAGACTTGTTTGGGCCCTCTTAATTAAATTGAGCTTATTTATGCCTTAATAAGCCTTCTTTTACATCTGCAAATGTAATAAATTATATATTTTGCGAAGGGGAAATCTAACAATAATTACTGCTAATACATAACACCTTACATTGAGCAATGTGTGCTCTAGGAATAGGGACTAAGGACCCATTCACGTGAATGGGTCCTCCCTAGACCTTTGGACCCATTTTTAAAACATGTTTTGGTGGTATTTTTATCATCCCAAATTCAAATTTCAAAGGTCAACTTCTAATATTTTAATTTTGGGAAATTAAGGATAATTGTCTATAAATGCAAGGTACTTTTATCAAATCAACTTGAAGTTTTGATAAGCAATTTCACAAGAGCCAAGATTATTGGCAAGAGCATTCAAGAGCATATTTCTTCATCATTTGTTACAACATTCAAGATCTCGAGGATCATGTCAAAATTATGTTCATTCATGTATTTTTTTGGAGCTAACATGGTGATGTAGGTTTCAAGATCTAATCCAAGCATTCAATTCAAAAATTTAAAGCAAGCTTCAAGCATCAAGATCCACATCCATTGAAGTCATTTCATGCAAGATCCACATCAATTTTTTAGTCTTTCCAAGGTTTATTCAAGGGTTTGTTGAATTGCAACATTGTATTGTTCGTTCAACATTCCTTTCATGCTTTCATTATTTCATTTGAAGGTTTAATTACCAAAATGAGGTTTGACCAAGGCAAACCCCCATTCACCAAAATAGAAAAAATTCCTCTCTTTGTGTCTTCAACATTTGCAGGTTCATAGGTTGAAGAAAAGTTGAAGATCTCAAAAGTGTGAAATTGCAAAGTTGCATTTGTTGCCATCTCAAAAAAATTTAGATCCCAAATTTATTTTTGACTGTCTGACTATGAAACTCAGAGAATTTGGAAGTGCATATGTAGGAGCAAAGGACCCAACAATCAATTTTGGAAAGCCCTACAAAGACCCATTTTCCTATAGGTGAATGAGTCCCAAGACTCCAGAAACAACATTTTGTAATAGGTGCACAACATTTTCCCCTTCTAAAATCTACCAGAGGTTTAGTGTTTCTATTAGTCCTATGTTTCATCTATCAGATCCAACCTTTACATGTCATGAATGAGTGCATTTGATATTTTTAAACATTCTCCCAAAACCCCTATCTATTCTTTTTGTCAAAAAATTGTCTTAGGACACTTTGCAACCAAATAGGACATTTTGCAACCATTTTTGAGGTAAGTTTTAAGTGTCCTCCATTCATCCAATTTGCACAAAGTTTACTATTTATGTTAGAGCCATGCTTCATCTATATAAATCAAGCCTTATGTTACAAATTTGAGGTCATTTTCTATTTTATTTTCATCTCCCAAAAGAGTTGTTTGAACTTTACCCTTCATCCACACACAAAGGAAATTGTTAGATCTTCCATAGAATTGACTCACCTAAGGGCTAAAAGTGAATTCTATCTTGGAGAATCTCATTTTTTGAATGAAACAGAAGATAGGTAGGTTCATTACACCCCATTCTTCCCTTTCTAATTATAGTAAGTTTGGTGTAACATTTGAAATTTAGTATAAAACCATATATTTTGAGCCTACACTCTTTTTCTATTTTTCACTTCTTTCAATGAAGTAGAATCTTCTTTTTGGGAGGCCTCATGAACCTTCTAACTTGATCTCTTGAATAGGGGATTATGTTAGTGGATCATATTTTGAGATTCTAGTACTCCTTATCATAGTATTATTTGTATTATTGAATTCACAAATTTTGATAAACTTTGTATACATTGATTGAGTAGTGTTCATTAGTTTACTCATGTAGTATTTTATATCTCACATCTTGATCCACATTTATTTGAGATACATTGATTCCAATAGACACTAGTCCATTATCAAAAAAATTTAAAACTTTGACATGCTTCAAGAGTTCTTCATCATGTTTGTATCATCAAGGGACATTTTCAGAAGGTCTTAAATCCTTCTCTTTCTCGTTTTGGAGAGGATTTTTTTTCCCACTAGCTTTTCTCCTTTACTCCACTTTATGAATATGCATTATACATGGGTACCTAACATGGCCTCTAGTCAGGACCAATTTCTATCTACTTGCACTTTTTTATCTCCCCAAGTATCACTTAAGGGAGGGGTGTTGTTTGAATAACTAATCTATTCACTATACTTAATTGTACTTAGGTTGATGAGGTTAGACAACTTCTTGTCTAACTAAATGTGCAACCAAGTTTAGACCTCTATAGGTTACCAAGTTATTTTCTTAACCTCATGCACACACCTTTTGAGGTTGGAAGACTTTCCATCTCACCTCAAAAGTCACTCAACACTTGGCACACAAGGTTGATGACTTGGCCATCGAGGTTGCTGGTCTACACACTCCAAGTGTTCCTAAGGTTGACACCTATAGGACACCTGTCTACTCTTTTGTGCAATTTCATGAGGCACTTATCAGCTCACCTCATTGTTGGATTGCATAATCCTTGCATATATATGCACGACTTTGTACTCATTATCATTTGTGTCATCTAAATATACTTGTTGCATTGTTTATTTATGCTTTCTCTTATCTCCTATATCTCCTAATTCTAATATGTTCATTTTTACAATGGGTACACATTTTGGAGTGGGTACATGTTTCAGAAACATTAAACTTTGAAAAATTGAGATTTAAATTTGATGTTTCAAATGTTACATTGCATATTTGGATTTGTGTACTATTTTTAGTTTTTCTCCCAAAAGTGTTGTTCAGGCTAATTTACCCTATCTTAGATCATAAGAAAAATAGCAAGATCTCCTCCAAGGTTGACTCACCTAAGGGTTGAAAGTCAATCTTTCCCTAGGGGATCTCCTTTTCCTAATAAACTAAGTGAAATAGGTGCATCATACCCCCATTCCAATTTTGATTCACCCATTTTTTGTTGTTCAGGTCCAAAATAGGAACCCAAAGAATGGTATTCCAGAAATTACTCCTACCTTCAACACAAAGGTTTTGTAAACATTCAATCTAATCCCAATATTTCCATTAGGCATTCTCATTTTTGTTCTATATGTGGATGATTTAATATACACTAGGCATAATTCCTCTTTTCTTGAAAAATTCAAATCATCTATGGTTTCAAATTTTAAAATAATTAATTTATAATATGAATTGTTTTCCTTGTCTTGAAGTTTGGGAACATATAGATGATAGGTTTATGTCACAAAAGAAGTATGTTGTAGATATTCTTTACAGGTTTTTTATGTAGGATTTCAATTATTTGGTCACAACTATGAAAGTTGGACTTAAGTTGTCCGCTTATAATGATTTTATTTCTACGAGTCTCATTCTTTCTAGAGAGTTAATTGGTTGTCTACTTTATTTGACCACCACTAGACTAGACACCACATATGCCATAACCTTGGTATCTTAGGTTCATGTCAAAACACAAGGAGATACATTGGAGTGTTGATAAGAAAATTCTTAGGTATCTTTGAGGGATATTGCATTATCATCTTTAATTTTAGCATTCAAAGGAGAGTAAGTTGGTTGGGCACACTTTTTTGGATTGAGCAAGTTCTATAGATGACTAAAAGTCTACAATTGGTTGTAATTTCTATCTCAATTGTATACTTGTTTCTTGGAAAACAAAAAAATTACTTATTGTATCTCTTTCTACTACACAGATTGAATACAAAGTTAAAATTAGTGTTGTTTTTAAGGCTATTTGGTTGAAGAAAATATTATAGAATTTTTGGTAATCCAAGATGGCCCCATTGTGCTCTATTGTGACAGTTAGAGTGCTATTCATATGAGTAAGAATCTAGTGTTCCAAAACATAACTAAACACATTCACATCTAGCAACACTACATCTTTGAGTTGGTTGACCAAAGTTTGGTTGAATTTATATATTATCCTACTGTAACAAAGTTTGTTGATATCTTTACATAAACCTTTACTCATGATCACTTTCAAACACTTTATTGTTACTTGATGTTTATTCCATGTTCATTATGGGAAGAAACTGGATAAACACTTTATTGTTACTAATGTTTGTATATTACAAAAGAGAATATAGAATAATAAATATTTTTGTTAGAAGATAATTATGTTTGATTAGGTAGTAGGGGTGTGATCGAATTTTGAATCATTTTGTATAAGTAAACATTTTCATCAATGATTAACGTCATGAAGTTTTGGTATGCCCTCCAAATTACATTGCATTTTTCTATGTTGATGATCTGGAAATCATGATTAGAGTTTTGTTCGTAATTGGTTGATACCGTCAAAGAAGACTTAGAATCGAGGCAGTCGTCGCCAGTTTCTAAATGGCTCACATGAAACGTTCATATTGAATCGTAAAAATAAGAATCACTATAAAACAAAACGACAGACCAAAAATTAAAGATAAATAGGAGACGAAATGGTTGTCTTGGGTAGCAAAATATTGAGCGAAACCTCCGTCAAAATTCGACTCCTACTGCTCAACCAAGTTCGTCAAGGAAGAGAGATGAATATTGTAAACACGGAAAGAAAAGACAAGTTTAATGACGCAGAGAAAAGTCGTACTGAATACAAAATGTTTTAGTAGAATTTGAATATGCGGGTCAGAGGAAGCATGCCATTTCTAGTGTGGAAGGAGTTGTTTATGAGGGCCCATCGATAGCAATTAGTTAACTCCTAGTAGAAATCTTCAGAAATAATTCTTGTCAATAATGTCTTACATCATGTGTCACCCTGATTGTGAAAGCATTAATCGTTTGCAATGACGTCTTCAACGGATAGTTTTTCTGACGTGCGGAAAGATGATAGATGCGTACTAGTCCTTCAACAATTTCTAGTGCCCTCAACATTTCTATTTGCTTTTACGCAAATCCGATGAGATTTTCAAATGATGAATCAGACCGGAAGTTAAGACAATTACAATCACCACATGTGAATGCATTCATTGTTTGGAAGTTTAGTCAAATTCCACTAAGTTCGTATATTTTCGTATTCTCCAACTTGATGTGCAACTTCCAAAAATACAATTTCCTCCCTAATCTCTACAACTTTCCTCTTCTAGGTAATGAAAATTGTGACCATCCTCCCCGCGCTTATTTCTTTGACTTTTGTGTGTTAGAATTTTCTACATTGAGGTTTTTGTTTAAGCCTGTCTTTTAACACCCTGAAATTCTCTACAATTATGCCCTTTGGCTCTAAGAAAATTCACCATCAGCAATTCACACGGAAAATTCACCGTCAGTAGTTCACAGCGGAAAAATTCATTGCCATCAGCAATTCACTGCTGCAGAAAATTAACCGCCAAAAATTCATGCAATTAATTTTTCGTGTGGTGAATTTTCCCACGATGAATTGTTGACGGTGAATTTGCAGTATGCCATGTATGCCATTTTGAGTAGAATTTAAGCAACCACATCTCTTTTAATAATGGTAGCACCTTTAAATGTGAGTAGAATTTATTGTCATTTTGTGATGAATTTTTTTGTCTTTTTAAATATTATGCATAATTTTTACATATATTCTTTTTGCAGTTTCTTTTAAATGTTTTAATATATTCTCTAATATTTAATATGATATTTTATATAATAATCATACAAAAAGAAAATTGATATAATCATATACACACAAACATATATACACACATATGATTCCTTTTTTACTAAGTTTTTATAATTATAATTTTGTCAATAATTACTTATCTTGTCAGGGAATTATATTATATATCAAATGTCGCAATTATGCCCTTTTTATTCTTGTTCTTTCAAAATTCTTTTCCATTTTGTTGTGTTCATACAAAATTTAGTAGTAGCAAATCTAATTTAAAATTTATGTTTTCTTTTGTTTTATCATACGTAACTATCCACTATCTTCTTATTCTTAAAAATTCAAAAGATGTAAAATAAATAAATAAATAAATAAATGAAATATTTAATACATTCACTTCTAACATTTTTATTGAACTAAAAAATATCAATAAAAATATTTTATTTTATTATAACATTGTATGGAACAAGACCACTTCTATTAAAATTCTTATTCAACTATCCTACTTACAAATTCTTAGATTTGCATACACTTATGTGAGAATTTGTGATTAAATTATAAGATTCCATTGATCTCATATAGAAATTTCTTAAATATTAAAAATATATTAAAATATGCTATATATTAAATCACTAATATTTTTATATTTTTATATTAATGTACATTTTTTTTCATTTGCATCTCACCAAAAGGAATTTATTATCTAATCTTCATATTCCATCACTTGAGGAGATCAAAGATTCCCTCTTATAAAAAATCAAGACTTATACTTTGTCTCAAGTTGTATCTTCTTGTTTATACATTAGCTTGAATAAAATAATTATGTCCAACTAGTTATAGATTGTCATATAAAGGCACAAAAATAATGGCACTTGACTACCCGAATAAGGTCATCTTAATATAAAGGTATGTTAGGTAATGGATTTAAATTTTATTCAATATCTTAATTTTAACATTTTATAAGGTAATAAAGTGTAAAATTTTGATATGCTACTAAGAATTTATATAGCATAATCTATGTGCTCTTACAAAAAAAAAATCTTGCAATTCAATAAGATTGGTAGACATCCAAATCTAGTGACAATATTGTAATAAATGTTTTTATTCATTTTTATAATATATAATCTTTTTCAATAATTATAATCTTATCATTATATGTCTCACAATATTTTACATATTGTCATACTTGTTGATCTTTTCATGTACTAGCTAGGACTCAAACCTAGGACATTCCATTTGCTATTAGAGTGCTTCGCCATTGAACTACCAACCTCTTTGTGGCTAGTCCATCTTTACTCTAGGTGTGGCTTATTTTAAACACCCCATTTAAACCACTCTATAGATGCTTGAGAATCATAGCCTAACCTAGCTTTGATGCCATGTTGAGATTTTTATGAACTAGCTAGGACTTAAATATAAAATCTTCTATTTACTCGTAGAATAATCTACTAATGGGTTAGTGACCTTTTTGTGGCTAATCCATCTTTAATTTGAATGTCTTATTTCCAACCAAACTATTTTATCCCACAAAATATATTAAACATTTCTTGAATGGATATTTAAACTAGCAAAACAATACAAATACTTGGGTTCAAGAATTGAGTTGATTAACTCGTAGATCATGTCATCACACAAATGATTCATAGTTTGAATCAAGATAAATTTGGCGTCAACAATATTAAACTCAACTATTAGAAAATGCACCATTCAAAGACTGCTGATTAAAACATCTAGACATATAGAGAAAATTGGACATAATATTATTTGATCACTATATTATATGAATATATGAATTGACTACTCTAGATTCTATAACATAACCACAAATGAAGGAAAAAATCAAGGTGTTTTTCCAACTGCAATAGTATTGGGATGCCTCTTTATGTGTTATTCATAAGCTTCTACATATTCTAAGGTGGGGAGAAAGAAATTAGATAAGCTAAGCCTTGTAGACTCCCTTACTCAACAAAATAGTTGTTTGTTGTCTCCCAATTAGACTATTTTGTTTGATTTTATGAAGTGAGTGTCAATTCATATTCATTCATTGTATGGTACATGCATACGATGAATCTATGATGATACCCACCCATTATAGGAACCCAAAAACCCACTTAAACAAAAGGTAATAGGTGGAAAATAGTGGAGGTTGTGTTATTGCAAGAAACTTCACACAACCTCTATAGAGGTCTATATATTGGTTATAGGTCAAATAAAAGGTTTAAGAGGCATTAAACTAACTGGAGGACAAATAACTAAGTTTTTGTCTAAAATAGATAGTTGTTGCAAGTAGCAGAAGCAAAGGTTGTAGGTGATAGTTCATAATTCTATAATCATAAAATATTCTAAACTCTCAAGTAGAAGTTTGCAATTTCATAACAACAAATTTATTACATATACCACTCATTAACACACGTATAGAAGATAAAAACTATGAAGATAATAATGCTATTATATTTAAAATATAACTTTTTGAAATGTAGAAAAAATACTTGCTATATGTTTTGGGAGATAGAACCACTAATTTTCTCCAAGTTTCATTCAAGGAAACCTTAGAGATCTGAATCTAGGGATGGAATTAGGGAAATAGATCTGAAATAAGGTGTCCTAGGGTGTGATTAATTACAATAAGGGGGTTCACTAACAAGCGAAGGCTTGGAAAGAAGGAAATGAAAGAAATGTGTCAATCTAGATATAAAACCTAGAAAATTAAGAACCTAAAGTTAGATTAATAAAAGAGAATGAAACAAAAGGTACCTGGAAGAAAGATGTGGTTAAAACAAGCTCTGGAACCCTAAAATTATGTTATTCGAAGCTCACTAGGACTCATATGCTAGTCTGGGTGATTTATTCCCAAACTATGATTTTTATACAAAAACTTGAATCTCTCAGTGACTGATCTGGATCTCCTAAAATCTAGAAAAAGGAAATACTTAGACTCATATGTCTAAGGTAGCGATTTAACCCTTGTATTAGGGTTTGGTTAAAATTATAGTATTCTCTGGTGATCTCTTGTAGATTCTCTTCTATCAAATCTCTGAGTTTGAAACCCTAAATTCTAGCCTGTAGGTGACTTTTTGTGAATATGATAACCATGTGACAACTTGGCAACTTTCTTCAATCTTTCAACTTTTTCTTCAAAGGATCTTCAAGTCTCAAAACACCTAGATCTACAATCACACATCAAAGAGGAGAAACACTTGTTGATTGTTAGGAAATAGGGGTTTTCCTTGGTCAAACCCCATTTGGGTAATTAAACTTGAAACCTAGGAAAATAGAGGGTGTTGCTCCACTTTTTAGGAGATGGAACAACACCAAATGAGGGGGTATCTGTTTCCTTATTTCAGAAAGTTCATTCAAGGAAACCTTAGAGATCTCAATCTAGGGATGGAATGAGAGAAATAAATTTTCAATAAGGTGTCCTAGGGTGTGATTAAAGATAATAAAGGGGTTCACTAAGGATCAAAGGATTTGAAAGGAAAGAAATGTAAATGATGTGTAAAACTTAACTATGTAAGCCAAGACATGCAACTAAAAATCAATGTAATGAATTGAGAAAGGACATAAGGGCACTTGGAAACCTGAACAAGCCTGAAATAAGGTTTGTACTCCCAAAATTATGACTTTTGAAGCACACTAGGACTCATACGCTAGTAGGAGTGATTTAGTCCCAGTTTAGGGTTTCAAATAGAAACTGGAATCTAATACTGCTAAACCAGGATCTATAGATTTAAATGCTTGAAATCTAGTATATTAGGACTCATACACCACAAGTGGTAATTTATTCCCAGTATTAGGGTTGATCTGAAACTATGATATCCTCTAGAAGTCTCCTATAGCTTCTATCCCTTTCAATCTTTGGGTCTAAAATGAAAAATTCTACTCTATAGGTGACTTCCCATGATCTTGCAATGTAGATGGCAACTTTGAAAACTATGAAACTTTTCTCCAATCATTGGATATTCAACCTAGATCTGAAAAACATACATCAAAGAGAGGGAAAAATTTTGTCTCGTTAGTGGATATGGGTTTTCCTTGGTCAAACTCTGTTTTGGTAATCCAACCTTGAAATGAAATCAAATAGAATGAAGGAATGATGAATGAACAAATATGATATATTGCAACTCACCAAACCATTGAAAAAATGTTGCAATCTTGTAAGTAATGGCTAGCATGAATGTAGATCTTTGCTCTTGCTTGTATGTAATTGATCTTGACTTGAATGCTTGCTTGAATCATAAGAACCTACATCACAAATGTTAGCTCAAAAAAAAGCATGATGCATGATGAATTTGAAATGATGCTTGAATTTTGAATAATGCTCCAAAATGATTGATAATGAATGGGGTATGTGCTGGATCATCATCGAAAAAATAGGCCCTTAAGTGGCAAAAAATTCAAAAAAATTAGAGTTAGGCAACTTGACATAAAATTTTGAATAAGTTATCTATATTATTTTAAAAATATGTAAGAATAGAATTTGTAGCTAATTGAATGTAGTTTCTAAACTACTAGGTTTATTTAAAGAAAAAAAATCTATTTGGTGAAAATTTGAAATTTCAATGCGAGTACTCAAATTTCGGGAAAAAATAAGTAGGTGTCATCGACCACCCTAACCACAATAAAATGATAATATTTTTTATAATATTTTAGATATAAGTAGAGGACTCATGTCCCAATGTGATGCATATTTTTTGTAATTTTTTCCCAAGTAAATAATAAATTATGAATTTTTTATTACAACTTTTAAAAAATAAAAAAACTTGTATGTCTAACCACCTTAACTTGGTCAAAATTCATGAAATTCATTTTTTTTTTAATCCTATAGTATGAAAAGCATAGAATGTGATGCATGTTTTGGATTCAAAAAATGTGATACCATTTGAAAGCTATAGATGTTTTGAATCAACCTATCAATTAGGACTTTAGTTGTACTTCAAATAGAAAATAAATAATAATAATTTATTAAATTCAAAGTAAAGAATAATTTATATTGGTGGAAAGCTAAGAATTTCCTTTAAAAACCCTTTTCATTTCATCAACTTTGGGTAAAAAAAAGTCATCAGCCACATACTCTACAAAACCCCATAATGCCTTCACCTTTTGGCCCATCATGATCTTGGACATACCCAACTCTTGAATGCTATTAAATATTCTTGAATTCTCTTTTGATCACTAATTATCTATAATGCTTGATCTCAAAAAGTGTCAGATGACATGTAAACTTCCTAGGAGAAAATATGTGAAATAACTATTAGAGAGGGGGACCACCATGTGCAAGACCCTAGGTCATGGAGGGTCAAGATGCGAGAGGCTACCCTAACTTACCTTAGCTAAGTGTAACATATGAGGGTATGAGGATGAGAATGATAAGGATTATGAGGTCCTACACTCACTCTACAATCTCAAGTTGCAAGGTGGTGCTAAGCGAGTCAATTTTTGGGTTCAACTCTACGCCTTAGGGAGCTCTCTACCTAAGGACATAAACATGGTCTTTGGATGATAGTGCAGTGCATTGGCATCTTGAAAGTGTGTTGTAGTCTATATGGTTAGAGAATAGTAGAGACAACGTCAAACTCTCCCAAAATGACTAACAGACTAGCTATTCAACTAAAAGGACAAAATGTAACAAGTAGATGCACAATGTATTCTCTAATATTATAAAGTAGAAAAGTGAATGTAAGGAGAGTAAGAAGGATCTCACCAAAGAATTCACTTGCCAGTTGATCTTTCTCACAACACGCACACCTACAGAAAACAAGAGGGAAAACAGTGGGTGGTTGTATAGGGGTCTGCCTTAGTCAGACCCCTGTTTAGGTGTTTCCACCTCCATGGATAGCCAAGGAAATGAGATAAAGAATCAATAAAGTAAAGAGAACACAAGCACTACAAAATAGTACTATGCTACTCAACCAAATGATAGAGGAGAGAAGAGGGAAGCTTTCCACCTCCACCAAGAGCACTCAAGGCTGCATGGGGGAGAAATGAGAGGAACTCAAGCCTCTACTGCAATGGCATGGTCCCAAACATGTTCTACCGAGTTGAAAGAGTAAAGATTTTGCTGCAATGGTGTGCTTGGAATGCTTGGAATTGGGTGAAAATGGATACAAAAGTGTGAGTATAGAAGCTTGAAGTGTGCAAGAATCAAGGCTTAATCTGCTGAAGAGTTGTGAAGAAGTTGGATTGAATGTTGAAGGGATGAATTTGAAGAGAGAATGATGAAAAACTGCCATATTTGGGTCAGTCGACCGAAGGAGACATTACTATTTCATTGCCAATGGGAAGAGTAATTCCTCTACTAGTTCATCCATAGGAATCTGCTAGGGATGTAAGTGTGCCACATAGACGTTTGCACACTACTTGGGCGTCCCCAACAAAAATTCCTCCACTGACACACAAAACAGGTGCCAAGTGGACTTCCATCAACAGACATAAGGGGAATTAAGCCTCCGACTTTGGGTTTCTAAGGTGGATAAAGGAAAAAAGGGGAATTACACCTAGGGTGCAAATTCACTCTTATACATTTTTCCCCCACTTTTGTGAGCAGGAGTATTGATGAGTGCTCGATAAAGTAGATCAAGGAGAGAGTAGGGTTAGAAAAGTATACCTAAACCATCAAGGAAGAAGTACTCGGTCTGGCCTACCTGAAGGTGCAAGAAAAGCGAACGACTCCATAGTTGCTTGAAACTATGAAGTTGGAATAAAAAACTATCTTATAGGCTCATGGACCTGCAACGAGGTAACCCCCAACATCTCTTGCATGAAGGAAGCCCCATAGAAGCGGACTCTATAGAGTTAGGAAGTGGTGACACATCTACCCGCATATAGAACATGTCAAAAGCAGCAACACGTCTACCCATAGATAGAACATGTCAAAAGTGGTGACACGTCTACCCACAGATAGAACATGTCAAAAGTGGTGACATGTCTACCCATAGATGGAACATGTCAAAAGTAGCGGCATGTCTACCCATAAATAAAACATGTCAAAAGTGATGACACATCTAACTATAGATAGAACATGTCAAAAGAGGTGACATGTCTACCCGTAAATAGAACATTTCAAAAAATGGTTAGTCACACAGACCATCAATAGATAAAAATTTCAAACGAGTCCCTCAGGAACCCTTCAAAAGGAGAGGGGTCCACTCAAGGGATGCATTGTTTGAAAGGTAAGGTCTAGTCAGGTTGCCCCCAAGCTAAACATGAAAGGGAAAATGGAATGAGCCTAGTAGGGTTGCCCCCAGGCTAGACGTGAAAAAGTCCATTCGTCATAAAGGCCTTTGAAGGAAGGGTCCTTTAGGATCTCTTAGCGAGAAAGAAGGGGAGTCCACTCAAGGGACACACAATCCAAAAGCAGTTATTCTTCTTAGAGAGATTCATCATCAAGGAATCCTTTCGAAACATGTTCACTTCATTAAGGAATTTGAAAGGAAGGATATGCCCCCACATTATGGGAAGTTAAGTTGTTCCCACTTCGGAGGAAGGTCTTCAAGTCCTTTCTTTCTGAACCTATGATGAAGGAAACACATTCCATTAGGGTTCCAAGTTGAGAATGTGATTGTAAGGGAAAAATTTTGTGAAGACTTTCAAAAAAGATTCGTTGGCAATGAATTCATGTTCTGAAAATTGAAGTGTTAAATAAAACACATTGTCTCACATAGGAGGGACAACTCAAAGAAGAAAGAAAGATAAAGGGAAAGCAAAGGAGAAAAGAAAAATTCAAACAAAGGAAATAGGGCGATTTGGTTTAGTGGGGTCAGATCTATCTGAGCTCATATAATAATAGGTAACCGCAATGTAAGGTGAAAGATCATCAATCCCCAACTAGATCATGAAGAATGCACAGAAAGAAAAGTAGAAATAAAAAATATTAGGCCAACATGGAAGGGAAGCCTAAATGCCCCCAACGCTTTTCATTATCCTCAATTTATCAAAAATCAATCACAAACATGGAAGAATGATGATACAAATAGAAGAAGGGTCACGACACAAAAACCACACATGTATCCAAGCACCAATAGGGGTGGAAAGGGTCATCCAGGCACATATAGAATGAGTATGGGGGAACACATCACAAAAAACACACACACAAGATCAAGAAAATGGCCTCCTCCTAACATTGATCAGCCAAGAGGTCATCCGCTTCACAATCTAGATCATTATAAGGGGAAGGAGGACAAGTCTGCAAGGGTGGAATGTTAAGAGGAGCAACAAGGGCCAAGGAAGAGGGACCCTCAAGGTCCTCTCCACTGAGCTCCTGTGGAGTCAAGGTCAACGATTTTGTGAAGATTGTCAACAGGGCCGGGACTTTGTCCATAGAATTAAACATGCATCCCATAGGGGCACCATGCCTATTCTCAGTGGATGAGGAAAGTTGTGTCTGAGGTTCACCGATAATTTTTCCAAATGATTCAAGAGTGGTGAAAAACTCAGGTGAAGCCAGGACTGGTTCTACACAAGGACAATACAAGTCATCACAAGATCACCTTGCGAAGAAGGTGGGATCCTCTTACATCCTTCATTGCTAGAAGGACTAGCCTCTACCTCTTTCTTCAGTGGAGGAGATGAACTCCCCATAGATGAAGCTAGGTGTGCAGAGGAAGAGGAAGAAATAACCTTATGAGATATGACCGAAGTGTTTACCATACCCATGAGCTTCAGGAAGGGATAAATATTCAAGAAAAACATCAACAAAGGTGGCTCTGTTGAAGGAGTGATAAACACCTGTACCCATTTAGGGTTAGGCACATTCGATCTCGCAATAGAAGCTAGGAGAAAATTACAATGAAGGGGAACAAAAGCAAGGGAGGGAGAAGATGTTGTAAGAGGTCCTGAAATAGGAGTGGTCATTCCTTCCTCCCTCTATTGTGAGGTGGCCTGCTCAGCCAAGAGAGACTTTCACTGGCACTTGTGCTCACGTGAAAGGTGGTTTGTACATCTCCTCGAGTTAGAGGCCAAATTTTGCGAAGGGACAGGAGGTTCATGCTCAACCATAGGAACGTCCACTATGGCTATTTTAGGTGGAGGAATAGGCTTCTGTATAGGAGTAGCAGGAGTAGGCTGAGGAGTGATGGGAGGAGTCAACTCGAGAGCCTCGATAGTGGGCCTCTTTTCACTCAATACCTTAGGAGTAGGAGTGGTAGGAGACCGTGGAGGAATCTACTTGGGAAACCTTCTTCCTTTCATACTAAATGGGCCTAGGCTCTGTTGACAGAACATGAAGCTCAAATGAGGGATGCTTATCCTTTCGCCAAGCCAACACCAAAGGTTTCTAATGCAAACAAAAAGTAGATCTTGACAGTACCACAGTTGAGTGAGAAGAAGCATCAGACTGGGTAGCAGAAGAGGAAGAAGGAGGATCACAAGGTCACTTCTCTTCTTTCCTCTTTCGAGCATTAGTGGCATCATTGTCAACCTTCAAGCAAGCCCTATGTGAGATAACATAAGGCAAGGGAGGGTACCTTACCTTTAGCCTCATACACCCTTTCTTATAGTTCTAATATGTTTTATTCAAAAGGTCCATCCTAGGTGGAAGGGGACCTACAGATGCAGGCCACAAGTGATCCAAGGACTAGATACCATGTGCAACCGGTGGCCGATAATTGGTGTCATGGATCACATGCACGAAACATCCGTGGATAAATTTTAAATATTTATGCACGGCGGAGGGTACCGCATTCATCTCCACCAACAAAAGGATACCCAATTTCACTCTAAAGAGTTCAGATCCAGGGATGATATCAAACAGGAGATTCATGAACTTAGGTCCAATTAAGACTGATAGGAAAATACTACCCAAAGGGGGTATAAAAATCCCGTCATGTGTGTGGATGAAGTTCACAAGAGAATCATATACATCCTTATGTAAAAATTTTATTAGCATAATCTCCTCTATTATTATATTCACTTGTGATGTTGGGTCAATGAGAACATTAGCTACAATGTTCCCATTGATCTGTGTAGGAATGTAAAGATGAGATGGTTCCTTATTAAGGCCCATTGATAGGTCCTATGAGGTAAAGGTTATGCCAACACTACTATCCATAGGTTGTGCAGAGTGGATGGGTTGACGCAGGAAGGTGGCCATTACGCACACTAGACAACACTTTTAGAGAATCCACAAGGGTTAATGGATAATAAGGTGACCCAATTAAAGTTTCATCATGCAATACCTTTCGAACCTTCCAACATGCCAACTAGGGGTCATAGGTCGGGTTGTAATGCGACAACCTTACAACACACACAACTACAACACTCTTAGAGTCTGTGGAAAGGAGTTGCCAGTATTGCAAGGATGAAACCAAAATGGTTCATGTCAGGTTCACCAAAAGTGTAAGAGAGGGGCACCAGCATGTGCTAGACCCTAGGTCATGGAGGGTCAAGATGCAAGATGTTGCCCTAACTTACCTCAGCTAAGTGTAATATAGGAGGGTATGAGGATGAGAGTGATGAGGATTATGAGGTCCTACAATCACTCTAAAATCTTGATTTGCAAGGTGGGGCTAGGTGAGTCATTTTTTTGGTTCACCTCTATGCCTCAGGGAGATCTCTTCCTGAGGACTTCAACGAGGTCTCTTTCTGACAATGCAGTGCACTGGTATCTTGAAAGCATGTTGTAGTCCATATGGTCATACAATAACATAGACAATGTCAAACTCTCCCAAAATGACTAACAGCCTAGTTGCTCAACTAAAAGGCCAAAATGTAACAAATAGATACACAATGTATTCTCTAATATTATAAAGTAGAAAAGTGCATGTAAGGAGAGTAAGAAGGATCTCACCAAATAATTCACTCACTAGCTGATCTTTCTCACAACACACACACCTATACATAGCATGAGGGAAAATGTTGGGTGGTTGTATAGGGGCCTGCCCTAGTCAGACCCATGTTTAGATGTTTCCACCTCCACAGACAACCAAGGAAACAAGATAAAGAAGCAATAAAGTAAAGAGAACACAAGCACTATGAAAAAATACTATGCTACTCAGCCAAATGATAGAGGATAGGAGAGGGAATCTTACCACCTCCACCAAGAGCACTCAAGGCTACTTGGGGGAGAAATGAGAGGAACTCAAGCCTCTATTGCAATGGCATGGTCCCAAACATGCTTTACTGAGATGATGAAGTGAAGCTTTTGCTCCAATGGTGTGCTTGGAATTCTTGGAAGTGACTGAAAATGGATGCAAAAGTGTGAGTATGGAAGGTTGAAGTGTGTAAGAATGAAGGTTTAATCTGTTGAAGAGTTGTGAAGAATTTGAAGAGAGAATGAAGAAAAATGACCATATTCAAGATGGTCAGCCAAAGGAGGCATTACAACTTCACTGCCAATGGGAGGAGTAATTCCTTTGCTAGCTTAGCCGTAGGAATTTTCTAGGGCTATAAGTGTGCCGCACTGACGTCTGCATGCCATGCAAGCATCCTTGAAAAAAATGCCTCCACCGACACACAAGAAAGGTGCCAAGTGGAATGCCATCAATGGGCTTAAGTGGAATTAAGCCTCTGACTTTGGTTTTCTAAAGTGCATAAAGGAAAAAAGGGGAATTGCACCTAGGGTGAAAATTCGCTCTTATACAATAACCTTGTATTTATACTTGTTTATGCCAAATTTTTCAAAATTACAATGCTACAAGCTGACATCAGATCTAGGAGAATAAAATTCCACCAAAAGTTTGAATTCAAAATAGGTCCAAGCTAAGTGGGACTCATACACTAGTTGGGGTGTATGAGTCCCAGTAGGCTAGGCTTGTGACACAAAATTCAAGAAATGTTAAGTTCTATACCAAATTCAAATTTAGGTCTTGAAACTTAGGTGGCACTCATATGCCCAAGGTGATGTATGAGTCCCAGATCACTTAATCTAGGCCATACAAACCAAAAACATTAAATTATGATTGGTCATTTGATGTGTGTCAGGATTATCCTTTGAAAGATGCATTAATTAAGGCTTGTGGATGCAAAATAGGACCAAATAAGGCATAATTAATCCCAATCTTAGTAGGGAGGGCCCAAAAAAAGTGCGAAAATGTAAAGGGATACATTTTTCTACACTACATTTAGCCACCACTTTAGTGAGAAGAGGAATGTGCTTCAAACTCACACTAAAGTAGACAAACTTGCATCAAGTAGTGTCAAAAAGTACCAATGCTAGTGAGATTGGATGGCAATGATCAAAAGGGTTGTGCAAAACCCCAAGATCAAGATCCTATGACAAACTAAAAAAGGAACAAAAGAACAAACATGAAAATGATATAAGAAGTAACAACAAGGTACAAGCATACATTGCCAAAGACAGAGAAATAAAAATAGAAACAAAAATGGGATGGATCAAGCCTTGACTATTTGTCCCACACATTGTGGATCAGATCTAAGTTTTTTTTCCAAAACATTTACAAGTGGAACATGATGTTGACCATGCAAACCAAATGCATGCTCGCAAGGGTTGGTGGAACCTCAGGACATCCACTAGGTGAGCTCCCAATGAGACACATACACACATGACTAGTATGCACTCACATAGACAAGCAAGTGGCTATGGCAAAGTCATGCCTAATTTCAGATCTCATACGTAAAACCATACCAAAGCTATACCTCTTGATAACTTTGGTGAGGCACCACACAACAAAAAAAACATGATTCATGAGGCAAGCAAAGCTTTGTATGCTTAACATGCATGAATGAACAAGATGGCATGATAGGCAAGCAAAGTGTGTTATCCACGGTGGCCATATAATCGTTATTATAAATGTGAAATGGTGTAAGGTACATTCAAAAGAGTTTTTCTTAGTTCATGTAAGGTCTTAACATAGGGAACATTGTGCCTAATGTATCCAAGAGAGGACCAATCGAAGAATAGAAGATACACAAATTAGGGGATGTAGTGTGTTGCATCAAGCCACTAAGAGGAATATAATATGCTAAGAGAGATCACACTCTTGAAGGACATCACACCAAATGTCACCACAAAGAAAATGACGTATCACATGAAGTAAGAAGACTAGACAATGAAACCTGAGTTGTAATTGAAATGTAAAATAATAATGCCAATGTATGACCCCACTTTAAAGAAATTGATAAACACCATGTTGTGAGAAATTACTTTAAAGTATCAAATGATAGATGCTAACAATAAAAAGGATATGAGAGCTTATTTGGAAAGCCCTATGCCAATTTATATGTTTCCTTATGAAACTATGTCATGAAAAGGGATCTCCCCCAAAATGAAATCCCAAAATCAAATAAGGGACCCATGGATTTAGGGTTAGTATGTTAGGTTGCTACAATGTTTTTTAGAGAGCTCAAAACTATCATCATTGCCCAAATACTCATGGAACATGAAGAATCACACAAATAGAGTGAAAATAAACAAAATATTTTGGGTCAGCATGGAAGAGTCCTAAATTTCTTAATGCCTTGTGTCATCCCCAAAAGGAAAACACAAGATAAATGGAATGTTTACCACATAGAGAAGAATGCATCTACAAATAGAGGAATTTCACAAAGAGAGAAGTACATCAAATAGAATAGTACGGGGGATCACATTAAGCACATGCAATCACAAAAAAAGCATGAAAAAGAAAGCAATGCAAAAGGCTAGTAAGGCACATGCAATTCAACGTATAGTAGGTTGTCTGCATCCCAATCTTCTTCATTGTATATAAAAAGTGGACAACTAGCCAAAGGGACAATAGCAAGTGCCGAACTAGGGTAATCACCAAGTTCAACACTCTTCTTAGGATCATTATAGTTTAAGCTCGTAGAAGACGAAAACAATGTATTCAATTCATTGTGCACTTCTTCATCAATTTTAGCAGCCTTATCATCATCATCCAAGTGAATCACAATATGAGGCTAAATGATAATTTCCATAGAAGGATTTAGCTCTTGTTGTGTTATAGGATCTTTTTGTTGTGGAAAAGAGGGAGACTCATTGTGTGTTGCTTTAGTCAAGTTTAGATTTAGATTTTATTTGTTGGTTTCTTCATTTAACCTTCAAGCAAGGGCATGACATCTACACCTACACTCTCTAGCATTTTTGTTTCTTTTATTATGATTTTCAAGTTGTATTCGCATTGGAGTAGGTATATCAACCATAGTTTTATACTAGGAGGCGTGACATGATTGCTTTGGTTATCTCTTGGTATTTTGCAGGAGATATGAAAAGGTTTTGTCTTAGGTTGGTCTTGGTTGTTTTGAATGTCTTTAGGTTCAATCATAGTTTCTTCAAGAATAGGAGGCTCAGTCATAGGTTGATGCATGTTTCAAAGAGATAGTTTTTCTATGTATTTTACCTTAAAGTTTTGGTAGGATTTAAAAAAGAATTCAAGACTCATGAGGTTTAATAGGTTCCATAGGCCCAAGCCAAAAAAAATCCAATGAGAAATTCCCTTAGGAAGATAAAGGATTTAAGCCATTATTGTGTACAATGAAAATTTTATTGTCAAAGTGAAACTTTAAGAATTTGTGCACAAGTGACGGGATGACTTCCATTGAGTGTAGCAATGGATAACAAAGCTTCACATGGAATTGGTCCAACCTGAAGATGATGGAGAATGAGATATCTAATTTTTTTGTATGAATTTTAGAGGAAGGATGATCGATCCTATCATAGGGCAAGCAAAACCATTATCCATTTTTATCCATGCTTTTAGTTTATTATATGTTTCTCAAGAGATTTCATACACAAGTAAGAATTCCTCAGTGATCACATTCTCTCCATAGATGGCTTCAATTAATATCCCATTATTGGGTGTGTCATTGATTTAGCTAGATATGTAATGAGGACCATCAAGTGCATTTCTTATTGTACTCTAGAAAAAAGGAAACTTGCATGATTTGGGAATAGTTGATGATCAAGTGGACTTAACAAGGCCCTGATTTGGTGTTTTGAGGTGTTTTACACATCCACTATAGGTCTTTGACCCTTTTAAATGCATTTAATGATGTCTTGTAAAGGTGTTGTAAAGTGTTGTAAAAGACACTCATGCCTCTCTAGAGTTAATTAAACCATCTTCCCTTAATTCAACATCATAAAATGTATTTAAATTCATCTTCAAATTAATCTAGAAGGCTTCTAAACTAAACTTTAATCTAGTGTTGTAATGTGTCTTACACATTCACATTGGATGTTGTACCTTTCTAGGCTATGTGGACCTCATTTTAGTGTTGTAAAGTGTATTTAATCACACTTTCACATTCAATTGTATGTACCAAGCCCTAATTTACCTTTACATCATCATTAATAGGCCCCTATTAACCCATATTGTGCCTTCTAAGGCTTAAATTGATCAAATAATTGACAAAGTCATCATAAAAACATTATTTTTGTATTTCCTAGTATCTTAGTTGGAAAAATCGCCTATATGGGACCATTTTGCATCCATGGTGAATCAGTCCCATCTAGGTGGGACTCATTTGCCATGGGTGGTTAATAAGTCCCATTTGGGCCAATTTTGACCTTTGAGTGGGAAAAACTAAAATTTAAGTTTATTATTTTTACATGTCATCCTTAGGAATCCAATTTATGGGAAAATAAGGTGAATTTCCTATAAAATGAAGTTTGTACACTATAATTTACATCTCCTAACTCATTCACAAACTATTCTTCCATCTCAATTCAAACAAATTAGGGTTTCATCATTTCAAGCCACTAAGATAGTAATTTTTAGACATTCAAGGGGGGATTCTTCATGTTTTGTTGCAGAAATTCAAGATCAAACATCATAGAAAGGTATTGAATCCATTGTTGCATGCTTCATTACATTCTTTCTCTATTTTGGTTTAATTACCTAAAAGGGGTTAGACCAAGGAAAATCCCCATGCCCTAACATTCACCATTTCTCTCTCATATCTTGTGTGCTTGTAGATTTAGACATCTTGGAGGCTTAAAAATCATTGAAGATCGAATTACAAAGTATTTAAAGTCTTTTCTTCATTGAACAAGTCAAAATGTCAACAAAAACTCACTTTCAGGTTCAAAAATTAAAGTTTCAGAAGCAGACACCTGTGGAAAGCCAAAGTGTAGACTGAGAGCTCATGTTTCCTCTTTTGGATCTTCAAAAATTCAAAAGTGGACTCATTCACCATCAATGGTGAATGTGTCCCATTTCCAGGCCTAAACAAGGTTTTCTACATTTCTAGATACCCTTTTGTCTGAAATGAGTTTTGGCTCAGTTTCATAGAACTAGGACTAATTTTCCAAGAATGGCGAATGAGTCTAGGTAGGCTAAATTTCTAGTATTAGTAGCATTTCAAATTTTATTTCCAACCTCCTTCCATATCTCAAGTGCACATTTTCAATTTCATCCATTTCTATTGCAATTTGCATTCATTTCTAGGTGTTTTCTACACATCACAATGTTTTTTCAAACAATCTACATTTGGGTATGTGCAGGATCATGCTGGAAAAAATAGGCCCTTAAGTAGCAAAAAATTTCAAAAAATCAGAGTTTGGAAACTTCACATAAAAATTTAAATAAGTTATCTATATTATTTCAAAAATATGTAAGAATAGAATCTATAGAAAATTGAATGTAGTTTGAGTCAAAATTTGAAATTTCAATGAAATTGTACTTAAATTTCAGGGAAAAAATAAGAAGTAGGTGTCTGTCTGACCACCCTAACCACAATAAAATGATTATATTTTTTTATAATATTTTGGATATAAGTAGAGGACTCATGTCCTGATGTGATACATATTTTTTGTAATTTTTTTCCAAATAAATAACTAATTATGAATTTTTTATTACAAATTTTAAAAAATATAAAAACTTGTGTGTCTGACCACCTTAACTTGGTCAAAAATTCATGAAATCCAATTTTTATTTTTTTAATCCTATAGTATGCAAAGCATAGAATGTGACACATGTTTTAGATTCAAAAAATGTGATACCGTTTGAAAGCTATAGATGTTTTTCAATGAGCCTATCAATCAGGACTTTAGTCGTAATTCAAATAGAAAATGAATAATAATTGTTTATTAAATTCAATGTAAAGCATAATTTATATTGGTGGAAAGCTGAGAATCTCCTTTAAAAACCCTTTTTGTTTTATCAATTTTGGGTAAAAAGAAAGCCATCAGCCACATACCCTACACATACCCATCCTATTGCCACTTTTTGGCCCATCATGATCCTGCACATACCCATTTCATTGGTTTTGCATTAATAATCAATCCATTTTATCAATTAGCAATGTTTAGATCATAGTTTTTAGTCATAATTTAATCATACATACACTAGTTTGAGTGAACCACATAGGATTTTGATGTGGGATCGATCTATCTCTTTTTATTAGGTGAAAAACCCTAATTGAGTAAAGAGAGTCATAGCATCCCTAACCATTAAAATTCATGGTTCATTTTGGTGAACCTACTTTTTGAATAGTTCTCTTTTCTAATTTGGAGTCCTTCATCCTAGATATGGCCTTACATTGACTTTGCATTAGGGTTTGCATTAGTTAATTGACATGATAGCTTACAAATTTTTCATTCATAAAAAGTGCATTTAGGTTGCATTGTGGCATCTAAATTTATATAAATTTTCTGAAATTCTGCATTTATAACTTAGGTTTGCATTGTAGCACTTCTGAAAACATAAAAATCACTCCAAAAACTTTGAAAATTCTAAAAAATGTCCATACTGGGACTCATTCGCCACCTTGGGTTAATTAGTCACTTTTCACCCTCGAAAGTGCCCTTCACAAAACTAAAAAACCCTTTTTTCAGCTTTTGTTTGGTTCACTTACCTACCTATATCAGTTAGCTAAGTTTCTGTAACATGCATTTCATTAGATCTAGCTTATATTAGCTCATTTCATGTATTTTTTAATTTCACATTTGCATCTCCAACATTTCATTTTTCAGATTATTGCATATTGTAATCAACAACTTACTTTGTTTTACAGATGAAAATTACATATAAATCATTACTTTTGCATAGCATGTTCTTTTTCACAAGATTTGTCTTTGATTTGATTAAACATGGATTTAAAAGCATAATATCCCTTCTTATGAGTTGATTTTGAGTACAACTGTGAGGAACATGCTTTGACCAAAGCATTACATTACCCATTGGTGTGAATGGAGGTGTAGACAATCATAACACACATATATGTTTTTCTCCCAATGCCTCTCCTATTAGTGACAAAGGTATCTTGGTGAAGGAAGTTACAACCCTTGAGGGTCTTGATTGTTCATCTCCTCATTCCCCTTTGGATGATGTTAGACAACAAGAACACGAGATCATAGACACATTTCTACATATCACCTTACCTAGTCTCCATAACCATGACAATCAAACTTATCCATCTCCTAATATCCCTCCTCAATTTAAAAAGGATAGGTAGGTGTTAGATGACATCCCTATTAAGAATCATGAAACCCTTGATACCCCCTTCCCTAATTCTCTCACCATTTGGGATAATCTATTTGACACTCATAGTTGTCCTTTTCTTGATGCCTCTCCTATGAGCAATGAAGCTATCTTGCCAAATCCAATTATGACATGTGATGAACATATTAGCTCTCCTCCTAGGGTTGATATTATGGCACAAGAGAATGAGAGCTTTCTGAAACCTAACAATCAAATCAAGTCTTCTCCTAATCCCCCCAGTATCAATAATCAAACAAATTCAACCATTCATAACTCCCTTAGTTGCAATGAAGTTAGTTTGAATGAACCAAGCCTTAATTTTCAAAAACATGAGGTTTTTTGTTCTCCTAAGCACTCTCCTTCTAAGGAGAATATCATCATAAAAGGAAAAGATAACATTGATAATAATATTATGCCCTTGAAAGAAAATGAAGAGCCTCTGTTAGACTCTCATTTGCTAAGGGATGTTAATATTATTCAACCTCAACTCATCCTTTATCCCCCGTCCCAAAACCACACTCAGCACAAATTTGAATTCACCCTCTACACACCTCAAACTAATGTGTCGCAACAACCGAGTCATAATACCATTGCTCATACATATAACACTCAAAATAATCCACAACCGCAAACAACCTTACCTTTGCCAAATCCCATTTTTCCTAGAGATCCTTGCTTAAATTCACACATTCAAGAGTACAATATTGCTGAACAACTAAAGAATAATCCTGCCAAAATCTCATCATGGGATCTTATTCAAGCAACCTCTCATTATCACAACATGATCCAAGCAACCTTGTAACAATTTTCTATCCCCTCTAATGCACAACCAACTGATATAGCAGCCATGATCCAAGAAATAAATGCTGAAATTGTTTTCCACCAAAGTAAATTCCCCCCTTTTGAAGTGCAAAAACAAAATGAAGCTTTCATGATCATTGCTCGATACAATCGGATAAGGATAAAGAAAACCCTTATTAATAATGGATTAGCCCTTAATGTTTGTAGTGTAAACCTTTTGGATAGGCTTCGTGTGGATAACTAAAAAATTCAACCTACATCTTTATCTATTAAGAGCTTTGACAATGTCAAAAAGACACTGCTTGGTGTGATCACTTTACCTATTACAGTTGGAGAAGTCACATTGAACACAACAATCTAGGTTATGCCTCATGATCTTTCATATAACCTTCTTCTAGGCAGGTCGTGGATTCATGCAATGAATGGTGTTTCTTCCACTTTTCATTGAAAAATGAAATACATCTACAACAACAAAGTGTGCACACTTGATGTTGATCATGAGCCTTATAGTGTCTTGCAACTTGAGAAAACCATGGAGAACCCCTTGAACACATTAACACCAACAACACAAGTGGAACCCGCACAACAAAAATACAAACAACATATTGAACAAGTCACATCGATGCTATCAGAAGATTTTTGGGGTTCCTTGGATTTCAAACATGACTTGAACAACCTTTCAAAAGCATCTACCTTAACCACTTTATCCAATAAAGAAACTTACACAACAACCTTTGATGAACATAATCATGAACAACCACCAACTTCAAAACCAATGAAGAATCTTTATGGACACAATTATGAAATATTGAAACAACTTGGATATATTGGAAAAGGATGTGGTGCTAATGAGCAAGGTATCCACAACCCTATTTATCCTATCACACAAAAAACAACTCATGTTATTGGTTATTGTCCTATAATAGAAATCACCAAGCCTTCACTCAACATCAACACTCTCAAACAACAATCCTCTAAACCAACTTCAATTGTAAAGCATCCTGAACTAAGCAACACTAGTGGTCTTCATCATTCTCCTTTGACAACAATCAAACAAACATCATTGCTTAATGTTAATATCATTTCACAAGATACCACTAATTTTCCTTTGATAGATTTTCCCTCCTCTTATAAGAGTGAGAACAAAATCTCACAATCAAGAGAAACTTGTGTAAGTGTGGCATCTACTACTAAGCAAGATGTACATATTTGACTCAAATCACAAGACCACCTTCTACCATTTATCAAGAGGGTATCTTGTTGAGACTCCTCCAAGATCACTAGATCACCCTCCCTCCCAGAACTCATAAGAAATGCTATTACAAGACTTCATTTTGTGCATATCATAGATTTGATGGCCACTCCACAATTGAATGTAATGCTTTGAGTCATAAAATCCAACATTTTTAAGAGTTTAGTATGCTTCCCTTTGTGGGGGAACCTAATTACTCTAATTGATTACGATTTTCACTGTCGCCTACATTTCATCAATTGTTTCGGCTAACCTTTGACTTGCACTCAATGGGGGCAATGGATTTGGTAGCCTTTTCCTTGTATGTAACTTGTAGTTGCCTCCTTTGGCTAGTCGTTAAACTTTCATGAACATATAAAAGAAAGCTTGGGATGTGGGTGATGTGCCTTAAGTTGGCTCACATGTGACATACTCCCCTTTTTCATTATGTAGCTTATTGGAAACATATAACTTGGCATAGGGATTTCTAAGTAAGATCTCATGTCTCCTTTGTCTACTTTAAATAAATTGCTCACAGCATTGGTGTTCACAACTGCTTTAAAGTGGGGCCCTACATCACCACTCACATTTCTTTATGCGATTTTCTTTTTCTTGTGTTTCCCTCTCTTGGAAAGATTAGGTACAATGTTGTTTAGAATGAGACATTGTAGTTGTCCTTTCTTGGAAACAATATGATACCGTTCACACTTTTTCCTCTCCTGGAGACATTAGGTATGATGTTACTTAAGATGAGACCTTGCATGAACTAAGCAAAATCCCTTTGAACATTCCTTACACTATTTTTGCATTAACAATGTTTATGAGTGTCAAGCATATGAAGTTTTTCTTACATCATAGAGCTCAAAAATCATTTTCCTTTGTGGCACCTTATTCAAGTTATTAGAAGGTATAAATTTGGTATGGTTGAGTAGGAAGCCCATTCTGAGGCATGACTTTCCCCATAGCCACTATGTGGTTGTGAGTGCATACCAACTAGCATATGTACTTCACCTTTTTGGGTCTTCTCACCTGGTGGAAAGCCATGAGTTCTATCACCCTAGAGTGAGTACACATTCTCTTTTTCTCACAAATATCCTAGATCTAATCCACAACTTGTTGGAAAAATGGTCGAAGCTTGATCCACCCTTTTATTTTTGCTCTTCTAGTTCTTTCCATTGCATGATCATGTATCTTGTTTCTCTACATTCCTTTCACCTTGTATATGTCATTTTTCACTTATGATGGTTTGACTTACTAAGATCTTAGATCCTAGGAGCTTGCGCAACCTCCTTTGGTCTTTTTCACTATTTTTCATCTGCATTGGTACAATTGGACATCTATTGGATGTCTACTTTATTGTGAGTTTGAAGCAAGTTCATCCTCTCACTAAAGTGGGGGCTGAATGTACCATAGAAAAAAGGAAACTTGCTTGATTCGGGAATAGTTAATGATAAAGTGGACTTAACAAAGCGTTAATTTGCTATTGTGAGGTGTTTTACACATTCACACTAGGTATTGGACCATTTCAAATGCATTTAACAATGTCTTGTAAAGGAATTCTATAGTGTTGTAAAAGAATTTCATGCCTCTCTAGACTTAATGAACCCATCTTTCCTTAATTCAACATTATAAAATGTATTTAAATGCACCTTCACATCAATCTAGAAGTCTTGCAAAATAAACCTAAATTTAATCTAGTGTTGTAATATGTCTTACGCATTCATATTGGATGTTGTTCCTTTCTAGGCTATGTGGAACTCATTTTAGTGTTGTAAAGTGTATTTAATCACACTTTCACATTGAATTTTGTGTCTCAAGCCCTAATTGACCTTTACATCATCATTAATAGGCCCCTATTAACCCATATTGTGTATCTCGAGGCCTAAATTGATCAAATAACTGAAAAAGTTATCATAAAACCTTATTTCCTTATTTTATGGCATCCTACCTGGAAAATTGGCCCCTGTGGGAGCCATTTTCCATGGGTGGTGAATGAGTTCCATTTTGGCGAATTTTGACCTTTGAGCGTGAAAAACTAAAATTTAAGTTTATTAAATTTACATGTCAGCCTTAGGGATCCAATTTATGAGAAAATAATGTAAATTTCCTATAAAATCAAGTATCTAAACCATAATTTACATCTCTTAACTCATTCACAAACCATTCTTCATTATTCATCCATCACTCTTCCATCTCAAGTCAAGCAAGTTAGGGTTTCATCATTTCATGTCATTAAGATATTAATTTTCAAACATTCAAGGGCATATTCTTTATGTTGTTTTGTGGAAATTCAATATGAAAAATCATGGAAAGGTATTGAATCTATTGTTTCATGCTTCATTATATCCTTTCTCTATTTTGGTTTAATTACCTAAAAGGGGTTTGACCAAGGCAAATCCCCATTCCCTAGCATTCACCATTTCTCTCTCTTTTGTCTTTGGAATTTGCATATTTAGACATCTTGGAGACTTTGAAATCATTGAATATTGTATTTAAAAGTCATTTAAGTCTTCTCTTCATTCAAAAATTCAAAATATCAACAAAAACTCACTTCTAGGTTTGAAAATTAGAGTTTTGGAAGCATACACATGTAGAAAGCCAAAGTGCAAACTAAGATCTCCAATTTCCTCTTTTGGTTGTTCAAAAATTCAAAAGTAGACTCATTCAACATAAATGTTGAATGAGTCCCATTTCCAAGCCTGAACAATACTTTTTGCATTTCTAGATACCCTTTTGTCTGAAACAGGTTTAGACTCAGTTTCACAGAACTAACACTAATTCGCCCAGAATGGCTAATGAGTCCAAGTAGGGTAAATTTATAGTATTAGAAGAATTTAAAATTTAATTTCTATCCTCCTTCCATATCTCAAGTGCACACTTTTAGTTTTATCCATTTCTATTGCAATTTGCATTCATTTCTAGGTGTTTTCTGCATATCACAATGTGTTTTCAAACAATCTACATTTCATTTATTTTTCATTAATAATCAATCCATTTGATCAATTATCAGCATTTATATCATAGAATTTAGTCATAATTTAATCATGCATTCACTAGTTTGTGTGAACCACCTAGATTTTTGTTATGGGATCTATCTCTTTCCATTAGGTGAAAAACCCTAATTGAGCAGACAGAATCATAGCATCCCTAGCCATTAAAATCCACGGTTCACTTAATGTACCACAAATTTTTAGGGATATACACTCTCTTTCATTTCTAGGTTTTACACCTAAAAGGAGAAAGGAATCCCACCAAAACTTAGGGGTTCACTCAAGACTAATGAAAATATGAATGAAATATGTCTAAATAGAATGTCGTAAATGCAAAGAATTGATAAAAAAGATGAATTATTGATGCTAAACTAAGAAAATGCTGCTATGTTTGAAAATGCAGTCATGTATGCAAAAAGTTTTAGAAATGTAAACAAAGAATGATAGATATGAATGAAACTAAAGAGGAGCACCCAAAAATTTGTTGCAAACTGGAACAAAGACTAGAAATGTTTCCGATCCTAAAAAAATTGGCCTATTGGGACACTTAAGCCATTTTGGGTGACCTAACCCTAGATCTAGAAAACTGTTTCATAGCTCGTTTCAGCCAAATTAGTATCCAAATCTACATAAACCTATGAAGAACATGAGCAGTGGGATGAAGTCGCCACTAATGGCCACTTAGTCCACTTTAGATTTTGTGATAAATCCACAAGTGGAAATGAAATCCCTAAGTTTGCACTTCGGTTCCTAACAGGTGTCTAGATCTGAAACTCTAATTTTCATCAACTTTTCCACTTAACCTTCAATGATTTCAAAACCTTCAATGTACCTAAATCTACAAACACACAAGAAAAGAGAGAAATGTTGAATGTTAGGGCATGGGTGTTTTCCTTGGTCAAACCCCTTTTTAGGTAATTAAACCAAAATGAAGAAATAATGTAATGAAGCATGAAAGAATACAATTAAATACTTTCCACGATGATAGATATTGATTTTTTATAGCAATGGATGAAGAATCTGCCCTTTAATTCCCTTGAAAGATATCTTGATGACCTAGAATGCTAGAACCATAGCTTGCTTGACTTGAGAGAGATGATGAATGATGCATGAATGATGAATGAGTTGTGAATTAGAGTTTAGAAGTTTTTATTTATAGGAAATGCTCTTGAAATTCTTGTTAATTTGATGCCCAAGGCTGACATGAAGGAAAAATAAACTTAAAATCCAATTTTTCCTACCCGAGCCTCAAAAATAGACCAAATTGGACTAAGTCACTAAGCTGGGTGACTTAGTCCCACCTAGATGGGACTAATTTTCCTAGATGGGTGACTTGGTCCTAGAAGGGCTCTTTTGCCAGCTAGATTGTCAAGGGATGGAGAATTTTAGTTTTTATGTTGTTCTAGTTAGGTCTTTGATCAAATTAAGCCTCAAGATGCACAATATGGGGCAATAGGGGCCTATTAACATTTATGTGAAGGGTAATTAGGGCTAGGTACACAAATTTCAATGTGAAAGTGTGATTAAATACACTTAACAACATTAAAATGTGGTCCACTTAGCCTAGAAGGACACAACCTCCAATGTGAATGTGTAAAACACATTACAACACTAGATTAAAGTTAAGTTTAATTTACAAGCCTTCTAGATTAATGTGAGAATGTCATTAAGTAGATTTTACACTATTGAATTAGGGGAAAAATAGCTCCACTAGTCTAGAAAAGTGTGAAAGTCTTTTACAACAATCTACAACACCTTTACAAGACATCAATAAATGTATTTTATTTAGTTTGCACAGGTCCAAGATCTAATGTGGATGTGTAAAACACCTCACAACACTAAATCAAGGCCCCATTAAGTACAATTTGTCATCAATTATTCCCATATCAAGCAAGAAATACATTTTTTTTGTGACACATTTAGCCCCCACTTTAGTGAGAGGATGAACTTGCCTCAAACTCACACTAATGTAGACATTCAAGAGCAGTTCAATATTATCAATGTGGATGAAAAAGAATTACAAAGATCTAGGTATTAATCAAGTCCCCAGGATCCAAGATCCTAAGTCATACCAACATAAGCAAAAAAGGACACGCATATGGTGAATGATTTGTAGCAAGACAAGGTACATGATCAAACAATGGCAAGAACTAGAAGGAAGAGAAATTTGAAAATAAAAGGTGGATCAAGCTTCAACTGTTTGTCCAACATGGTGTGGATCAGATCTAAGTTGTTTGTATGAAAATGCACACTCACTCTAAGGTGACAAAAATCTTGGCTATCTGTTGGGTGAGAAGTCTAAAAAGGTGAGAAACATACACTCATGGCCAGTATGCACTCACACACATGTAAGTGTCTATGGGGAAAGTCATGCCTCAGATTGAGCTTCTCACTTGAACCATACCAAATTTATACCTCTTGATAACTTTAATAAGGTTCCACAAACATTATTTTTGAGCTCCATGATGCAAGAAAAACTTTGTATGATCGATACTCATAGGAATTGTAAATGCAAAATGGTGTAATGAATATTCAAAGGGATTTTGCTTAGTTTGTCTAAGGTCTCAACTTAGGGAACATTATTCCTAATGTTTCCATGAGAGGATAAGTGAAAATGGTCTCATCTTGTTTCCAAGAGAGGACAAGTGCAAGGTATCATCCTAGGAAACATTGTACCTAATGTTTCCAAGAGAGGAAATCACAAGAAAAATAAAATTACACAATGAAATGTGAGTTTCGATGTACGCCCCCACTTTAAGGTGGTTGCTAACACCATTACTGCGAACAATTGCTTTAAAGTAGAAGAAGACATGAGAGCTGACTAAGAAAGCCCTATGCCAAGTCATATGTTTCCAATAAGCTACGTCATGAAAAAGGTAGTATGCCACATGTGAACCAACTTAAGGCATGTTGTCCACATCCCAAGCTTGCTCTTATATGGTCATGAAAGGTTAATGACTGGCCAAAAGAGGAAACACCTTGAAGGGACATATGAGGACAAGGATAACTAATCCCTTTCTCCCACTTAGTGTAGGAAAATGACGAGCCAAAATGATTGAGGAGATGCATGGTAGAGTGAAAATTAGTATCAATTAGAGGAATTAGGTTCCCCCACACCAGGGAGAGCACCAAACTCCTTAAGATGTTGGATTTTACTACTCAAAGCCTTACATTCATTAGTGGAATGACCATGAACTCTATGATAGGTGCAAAATGAAGTCTTGCAATAGAATTTCTTTCTAGTTCTTGGAGGGAGAGATATCAAGTGATCTTGGAGGAGACTCGACAAGATACCCTCTTGATCAATGTTAGAAGGTGTTCCTTTATTATGCGATAAAGATATCTCTTGATTAGTACAAGATGTCATACTTACACAAGACTCTTTAGATTGTGAGATTTTGTTCTCTCCTTTAGTGGAGGGTGTAAATCTAATGAATTTAAAGAATTGGTGTTTTGTGAGATAAAATTTGCATTAAGTGAAGATTTCTTTGCTTGTATCATTTCTTGGAAAGGATAACTTTCAAGACCACTAATGTCTATTAGTTCAAGATTCTTTACAATTAAATTTGGCTCAGAAGAATGTTGTGTGATAGTGTTGATGTTGAGTGAAGGCTTGGTTATTTCTATCAAAGGACAATAAGCAAGACCATGAGTTGTTTCTTGTGTGTTAGGCTTGATGGGAACACAAATACCTTGTTCTCTAGCACCACATCCTTTTCCACTATAGCCAAGTTGTTTCATAATCTCATAACCTTTTCCATAAAGCTTTTTCATTGCTTTTGGGTTGGATGGTTGTTCATGATTAAGTTCGTCAAAGTTTGTTTTGTAATTTTCTTCTTTGTATAAAGTGGTTGAGGTGGATGCTTTTGAAGGGTCTTCTAATTTTTGTGTTGACATTACTGCTTGTTCCTTTCCCTATTTAGAGTCTTTTATTGTGATCTTGTATTCTCCCATGAATCTTGGTGTGAAATCTAAGGAACCCCAATCATTGTCTAATAGCTTCATGACTTCCTCAATGTGTTGTGCTTTGTCTTTTTGTTGCATAGATTCCACTTGTATGGTTGGTGTTAATGTGTTCAAGGGATTCTCTTTGTTTTTCTCGAGTTGTAAGACACTATAAGGCTTAGGATCAGTGTCAGGTGTATACACTTTGTTGTTGTAGATGTATTTTATTTTATGATGAAGATTGGAAGGCATCCAATTCATTGCATGAATCCATGGTCTTGCTCGGAGAAGATTATATGAAAGTTCATGAGGAATAACATGAATTTGTGTTTCCAATGCGACCTTTCCAACTGTAATTGGTAAAGTAATCACACTGAGCGGTTTTTTTTTAAATTTTCAAATCCCTTAATAGATAAAGAATTAGGTTGAATTTGTTATTTATCCACATGAAGCCTATCCAAAATTTTGATAGTACATACATTAAGGTTTGAGCCATTGTCAACTTGAGGGCTTACTTTATCCCTATGTGTTTGTATTGAGATAGTATTATGAAAGCTTCATTTTGTTTTTGTACTTCCAAAGGGGGAGTTCACTTTGATGGAAAAAAATGTCAGCATTCAGTGCTTGAATTAGGGTTGCTATGTCATTTGGTTGTGCATTATAAGGGATAGGAACTTGTTGTAATGTTATTTGAAGCATAATGATTTTTAGGTGAATTATGAATTAAATCCCATAGGGATATCTTGGAAGGAGCATTATTAAGTTGTTCAACAAGATTATACTCCATAATGTGTGAATTTAATCGAGGATCTTGAGGAAAAATGGGATTAGGAAAAGGTAATGTTGTTGGGGTTGGTTGTGGTAGGTGTGGATTATTTCTAGTGGGATATGTATGAGCAATAGTATTATGAATCAATTGCTATGAAACATTTTTCTGAGGTGGGTAGAGGATTAATTCGAGTTTTTTTTTAGTTTGATGTTTGTGTGAAGGGGGATAAAGGATGAGTTGAGGTTGAATAATATTAATATCCCTTGGTGAATGAGAGTCTAAGATGGGCTCTTCATCTTTGTTTAAGGGCATAATATCATTATTTTCAATGTTATCCTTGTTTTTCATAATGATATCCTCCCTAGGAGGAGATTTTTTAGGAGAATGACAAACCACATGTTCTTGACATTTGAGGGTTGGTTCTTCTTGTCGAACCCCAATCTGAATACCTGTAAAACACAACAAAAGAACTCATTAGGATATCAAATGAAAGTAAGAACAAGGATTCCCCATGCAATCCATTAGCAAAGTTTAAAATAGGAAATGAAGCAAGAATTGAAATGAAAGAACAAGAAAGAAAACTAAATCCTATTGAAGACAATGCAAACTCTTGATCCCATGGGGCAACTGGTGCCAATTTGATTTGGAAATTGGCCCTTTCCCAACTCCTATGATGCAAGCTTGATGAATGTTGATGAATGATCCACTTTGATGAAGAATGGTGAGTGCTTCAAGACAAAAATCTGCTTAACCTAGCTACAAATTCAAAAATATGGATGAAGATTGTTAAATATTTGAGCATAGTAGGTTTACTCAAATTATGGATGATGAAATGAGGAGATTAGCCTCTTATTTATAGAATGAGAAAATGGAAGAATGTCAAAAATAGAGTAATGTGGGACTAAGAATTAGCCAATGGAAAAGTGCCACTTGTCAATTGGTGAATGGATGGAGGATGTGCAAGTTTTGAAGAATGTATCAATAAATGCATATATTTAAATTTTGAATTTGCTGAACTGACATGTAGGAGGGAAAGAAGATGCATTGAATGCCACTTGTCTCAAGGAAAAAGGACCTTGTAAGAGGAGTAAATGCCTTATTGGAAGGACAAATTCCACTTGGATTTTGAATTCAAATTGAGAGAATATTCTTTAAAAGATGCCTTGTTGAGGAAAATAGAGATTTAATAAATCAAATAACTCTATTTTCATGTGCAAGTGGTAATAGATGGAGGATGGGACATGAAGAGAGATTAAATTAATCAAGGTTAATTAATTTGCTGAAGGGATTAAATGATGTGACCTATTTGACTTAAATTTGTGGATTTATTTAAATCAAATACGAGAAGAATGTGATAAAAGGATTAACTAACTAATGACTTTTGATTTATTTAATTAAAAGAGATAATGTTAGATTAAATTAAATAAGGTTTTAATTTATTTAATTTAATAGATAGACTTTAGAGATTTAATCAAATAAAATTAATTATTCAATTAAATAGGATAATTAGATCATAATGGTTATTTTAATTACCGAGAAAGGATGAATTAATTAGATAACTAATTTATTTAATTAAGAGAGGAATATTGATAAATTTAATTAGATAAAGGTATTTGATTAAATGTTTAGACCGAGGGATGATTCAAGATGAAACGATGTTAGTGGTCAAGATCAGATGTCTAATGTCAATCAATAAATTTTACGTGTCTACACTTTGTCCCTCTTTGACGCAATGCACTCGTTGCGTTGGTTCAAAGAATAAACGGTCTCGATCAAAGCCAAAAAATTTCATTTTCAAAATCTTGCCCCATTGTTGCTTGGTGAGAGAAAATATGCCAATATATTGCCTCCTCGAGAGATTGGGTGAAAATGTTGATTTTTGGGTGATCTCACGAAAAAAGAGGACAAGGTGTCTGACGGGTCCAAAAAGGCTCTAGGAGGCCAAAAACATGTCTAAACACAATAAAACGATGTAAAACAAGCCTCAACTAGACAAAAATAGGTTCAAGAGTTCCAAACCCTATCAGGATAGCTAATCAAGGTGAAAAAACCCTAGTTTTCAAGCTTAAAAAGGCTCTGAGGGGTCACTTTTAGTTCATTTTCACACACAACCCTTTAGCAATTCTAAGATTTGGGCTCTGACATTCTAACGAGATGGTGCAACGAATAGCTCCTGATGCATATTTCTGATTGATTTCGGACATACCAATGACTTCCCGACATTGGGGCACTGGTAAGTGATCCTTGAGCTTTGTTTTTCATTTTTTGCATTCATTTATTGCTTTTAAACTTAGTTCTTCTGCAGTGGCACTATATAGCACCGCCCAAAAAACAAACTGCGTCACTTAGCATTCCAAACTAGCTCTCCATTGCAAATTGTGCTGTAGCGGTGGAGTTTGGAGTTTGGAAACAAACTTCAAACTCTGACACTGATGTCATGGCTAGCAGGGCCATTTTTAAAGTGTGACGCGACGGTTCCCTTTTAGACTGGAATCTTCCAAAACTATGTTGCTTGATAGAAAAATGCACCGCAATGGTGCTCTTTTGGAGTTTAGCCTTCCAGCGTCATAGTTTGAAAATTTCAAACTATGATGCCTTCACAGGTAGCGATGCTGGGATGGTTTTTTGGACGCTGAGAATGGAATTTTTCAAAAAATTTAACATGGTGACCTTTCCTGATGTAGGACATGGTGAGGGAGCTCTATTCTTGGGAGCACAGATCACGAGAGATCTTTAGTTACTTGTGAGACCTTAGTGACAAGGATCAAGATCGTCTGCGGGACATGGGATTGTGGTTTATTGCATATGCAATGCCTATACAGACCCACTTTGGGATTATGTCAGCGCCTATCAAGAGATGGCACAGTGAGACATCATCTTTCCACCTTCCTACTGGCAAGGCCACCGTCACCCTAGAGGATGTGTGGCAAATCCTCAGATTATCAATTCAGGGGCAGAGCATTATTTATGACATGGATGTCAGATGGGATGCCTGTCACACAGTCCTTGCTACATAGGACATTATCTACTACGATGGTCAGATTGAGCTTCAGCGTCATAGGGCTCTAGCTTCTCCCTTTTGTCTGGTGGTTAAGGCTATTATTTTAGGTCTCATTTCCCCAAATTGGCGGGGCCAATATTTCAATTCTGGTTGGGGGCTCTGCTAGGAGTGCATGGTGATGCGTGATAGGCCAGTTCATTTTGCTTTGGGGCCTGTACTTCTTGCTTCACTCTACAAGGATTTACATGATTATGTCTACCTTGACGATAGAGCACTCGGGGTAGGTGTTACACTCCTCCATGTGTGGGCATGGGAGCACATTGTTCTTCTTCAGTCGTGAGTTGTTGTAGTACCAATGGGGCCTGATGATCCCCTAGAGTGGAGTTACAAAGGTGGTGTTTCCTTTACACACACAGGTGAGCACGAGATTCCTCACTGGAGGAGGGTCTTAGATGAGATGCAGGTTTTCACATGGCACCCATACCTTGGTCACCCTAGATGGGTTGATGATTCCCAATAGATCTTCTTTTCCCGTTAGGACCAGTTTATACAGGGGTGAGAGCATACCATGGTGGAGAGGTATCTATTAGGGCACATCCAGTGCCAGTTCGGTTAGGTACAAGATTGACCAGACGATGCCTACATGGCCATATCTTCCTGCACCATGTCACAAGGTTCATTGGGGTGATACATTCCTACCTCAGAGGTCATAGACAACTTCAAATAGTTAGTGGCTTAGCCATGGGTTTATGATCAAGAGCCTGTAGATCCAGGTGTGACATAGGCCTATAGAGATTGCTTTTAGCCACCCATGTAGTTGATAGTTCCAGGAGCACCCTCTGCTTGGTGGAGGATGAGGGGCAGAAGGGGAGGATGAGGATGGAGAGATGGTGTGTGACAGGATTAACCGGTCAAGGCTCTAGTTCAACTAGTCTAGGATGATGTTTAGATGCAAGATCGAGAGTAGGTCCCAGTCAAATAGCAGGATCTGGCAGATGCACCACCACGAGCTAAGGGTGAGGATTAGCCTAATGTGTAGCTCACATGAGAATAGCCAACAGGGCAGCCAAATCCTAGAGACGCACTGATTGCACAACTACATGGTCAGGTTCAGACCTTGATAATAGAGAGGGATCAGGCCAAGGTCGAGAGAGACCAGGCCATTTTGTAGAGATAGGTTGTAGAGCTATGGGCGGCCGCAGAGATGGGGCAGAGATAACAGTTAGAGAGCATGGAAGCCTCCTCCTCTTAGAGCACAGTGTCCCTTCGATCTTATAGGGAAGTCGTCCGGGAGGCAGACTATTACCGTATGCATTAACATTAAGTTGTACCTAGAGTAGAGTGGGCCCAATACTACTCGTAGCAGACCATCCATAGACCAATAGAGGGTCATGGTGATAGGGGTGAAGGCAGTAGACAGGATGGGTAGACTTCACTTTGATCAAGATGATATTTTTCATGCCATATGGGCTCCTTTTTGTACTCATTGACACATATGTACAATGATCTGATTATTTTGTACTATGACAATTACCTGATGATGATATATATATGAGATGATGGTTTTTATATGATGTAATGTGTATCATTTATTTATGCATTTATGGAGGGTTCTATTTATATATGCTATGCAATCATGTTATGGTGTGATGCGATGTATATATGGATGCATTTCTTTCTAATGATGTATGCATTATGAATAGATCTTATATTATGTTATTTCTTCAATATATGTAGATGGATTTATATGATATGTGATGTGAATTGATGATGATGTATGTTTATAATCTATATGATGATCTATGTATGTTGATGCAAATGATATGATATGTGATATGAAATGTAATATGCAAAATGATATGGAGATGATCTATGGTGTATACATGAAATGATATGTGAATCATCCTTATATAAAATGATTATGGATGGATGTATGCTTTCAATGTAATGGATTTTTATGTTCCTATTATGCTTTGAATTTTTATAAAATATGCAATGAAATGCAAAAAAAATTGTGATGTGTTTATTTATGAGATGTTCTATATGATATGGATGACTAATGGATGATATAATGCAATGGTCGTGCTTTATATGATATATATTGATGATGTAAATGAGATGGTTTTAAGATTCCTTAGAATAACAAATATATATTATCCTAAACACATTAAATAATAATGTAATGTATGTGATGCATTTATTGTGATGTGATGTAATTTATGAAATGATATGTTAATGCAAAGTGGTATGGTGATGCTTTATGCAAAATGAAGGTAATGTGGGAGATGACTTTATGATGTTTATGCAATGTGAAATTGTATGCTTATAATGCGATGGATTATCTATAATGTTCTCGTACCTATTATGTTTGATTATGCGGTAGATGGTAATGCGAACTGATTATGAAATGTTTATGCAAATGAATGTTATGTGATGGTTTATGTGATGAATGCAATGTGATGGAAAAAATGGATGTAATGTGATAAGAAAGGGATGTATGTAGTGAAAAATGAATGTGCTTATTTATGGAAAATTCTTATAATAACATGTTTATATGATGATGAAAATGCAATGCATATGTTTCCTATATGATGTGTTTATGTAATATGCAGCTGATGATTTGTGGATGCAGGATCAATGATGATGATGATGATGATTAACTATCATAGTACCTTGTTAGCGTGATGAGCAAGAAGGGATGAAAGAGAAGAAGTCATTTCAACAAGACATAAGATGATGAATATGCAAATGATGATGACTACTTGCCGAGGAGTTAGGATTTTCAAAGGGCCAATTTTCTTATGTTTGATGACACACGTGGTACGATGCATCAAGGTATAGAGAACCAGGATGGCATTGTACCTAGTGTGGTGGAATTTGACTTGCAAACATATAGGAGTATTCTTGTTTACACCTGACATATGAAAACCTTGCTAGGATGCACTTTAGAAGTTTCAAACACCTCATACCAAAGCATGGAAAGGTATAACCTATCAATGCAATAGTCAACAAGCTGTCCAAAACACCCTTCGTACATATCTAACAAAGCAAGTATTCACAAAGGTTATTTTACAAGAATGTCCTTGGAATGAGCACAATAAGATAATTCAAAAGACAAAGATAAAGTAAACAAACAAGTTGATGCTCTTCAATACCGCTAACCAAAAGGGAATGTGTTTTAAAGGATAAGAACCAAAACTATTGCCAAAAGATAATGCCCATTGTAGGAAGGATACATCCTAGGACATGTTAGTGGATGGAAACATGTCATTTCGTTTATCCAAAGTGTTCTTTCAAATTATTGATATGGGACCAATTGGATGATGGGCTATCGACACCAAGAGTTGACCAACTTCCTTACATAGTGACTTAGTGGTGCAGGGGCACACAAGCTCCTTAAGGATCACCTAAAGGGTCAGGAGAATGCAGGGGTCGGGAAGACCTATCAATCATATCAAAGAATCAATTATGATATCTTGGAGCTTATAATGGCATTTGGAATGAATGAAGGTAATAGAAAGATCAAAAGTCCTAAAGGTCCTGATAAGGACCATAGGACCAAATTGACTTGTAAATGGACCAATAATGTCCTAGGATTTTAAATAGGTATATAGGGTTTTATTTATGTCAAATAAGGTTGAATAATGCAATTTAATATTTTTGGGGGGCTTTTTAGTTAGTAGAGTTCAATAATTTGCAAGTTGGAAAATTCAAATTTTAAAAATCCAACTTTGGGCGGGTAAATAGATTTTTTGAGTTTTAACAATAATTATGCATTAAAATCAATCCCAATCAGTTGGGATAGTTGGGGAATGAGATATAAGGTTAGGGAAGGAATTTGTACAGAGGGTTGGTTGCAGGTACAGTGTTGGTATGGACTGCTACAGGAAAAATAATAAAATCTATGTTTTTCTTGCAGTCTTTTGAGTTTTCTTGATGAATCATTGATTTTTATTGAAGAAAAGTCCAATTGGATGACTTAGGGATTAGTGTTTATATGTTTTAACACCATTTGAATGCCCTAAAAGCAATAATAATCAATTCCTTGTACATTACTATTGATTGTCCTAAGGAAATACAATTTTCTTCACTAATTTTGGTGGTTTTTATGGATGATTGATCCATTTCATGGTAGAATATTGTTGTGACCTATGAAATGGATCATTCCTAACATGCATCATATAGATATAACAAACTAATGTGCAGGAAAGAGAAGTTCCATGATGTACACCAAGATTTGACAATGCAAAGAGCATGAAAATGAAGCCTAGGGTATAGCAGCAGGAGATCTACCTGAATGAGGGGTATGTTTTTGAGTTGAAGGTGTTTATATATGTTGAGTTATTGGTGAAAAGTCCAAGAAAATGTTTTGGAAGTGATTGGAAGGCTAGTTTTCAAGAAGCCCTAGTTTTAGGGGAATTTATTGAGGTTTTTGTGTTTGAGAGTCTTAATGGTGTCATAGAAGACTAAGACCTTGAAAATCCTTGGTTTGGAGACATTTTAAGATACTGTTGAAAGTATTATAATATGGAGTTAAGATTTGAGTAGGGTTTCTTTGGAAAAGAGGGCTAATTAGGCCTTGATTTTGTGGAGACAATTTTTTTTGGAAGGGTTAGTCTAAAACAAGTACCATCAGGTTTTGGGTATCTTGTTTAGCATCATAAACCACATCTGAATCAATCATTAGATTGGAGGGTCCTTTGGGGAAGTTGAGTGAAAGTTCAAAAATCCATTGCTAGAGGCCTAGTTGGGCTAGAGGCCTAGTTAAGGTGGAAAAGTGGGTTTGCATATAAGACAGAGGTTTGGGGCTTTGTAGTCATTCAAGACAAGTGTAATTGTGTCCCTTAAGAACATTCCTAGGGTTTGGGTCCATAAGAGAAGGTTTTGAGTCACAAGTGATTTATTGAGGCTTATCTCCATAAGGGCGCCCAGAACAGAGTTTAAGAGTGCTCCATTGAAATCCTTGTGATCTTTGTGTTTTGCCTAAAGTTCCATCCCCTTTGCATCACTTAGACTTGAGACTTGGCATTTTTATTTTTCTCTTTTCACCTGCTAGACTTGTTTCTAATTGTTTCACCAAATTTTGAGGATGGCGATCATTTATTATGAGTGATGTTATTGTGGGTGTAATCGAGATGAGACAGATGGATTTTTTCAAATATTTGAATTTTTTTGGAGTTTCGCAATGTTTTGAGGCTGTTTTTAGTATTTTTGAGATTTTGCAAATGTTTTGATTTTTGATTTTCCAATGTTTTGGTGTTTTCTAAAATTTTAACCAAGAGACTAACCTATGGACCTATCCTAGGGGCCTCGGGGGTTGATCAATAGATGAGTCTTGCCTATGTTATATACACAGAGACAACGTAGTTCAACTGACGACTTGACCGGTTTACAGATGACGATATACATGATGAAATGCCAGTTTATTATGAAAAACTCCTAAACGATTGACCTAAGTGTCTTGGGGGATGATCAAAGATCAGCCTTGCCTACGTTCAAGGCTTAGAGACCCGTAGTTTGACAAGATGACTCTATTTTTGACTTTTTGATTGACTTTTTGACTTGTTTTGGGATTTTGATATGTTTTTGGATTTTTTGATGTTTTGATGTTTCAATATTTTCTGATTTTAGGAGTTCAAGAATATACACGAATTCGATCTGATGAGAACATGCCCCTAGCATGATGCAATAGAATACCCTGATAAAGGCAGGACAAACTAACCTTGAGGATGGGTCGAGTAGTACTAGGAGGGATCATGACACGAACACAAGACCAAGCTATGGTGCAAATACAGATGGATGAGTGATGGATGAAGATTTGAATGCGATGGATGATGGAAAACAAGCCGTGAAGATCTTGGTGGATTGAAAGTGCTTATTTATACAAGGCACCTATTTGCTAGGTTTTCACCAAGGTACTTGTCCAAAGTGCCACTGAAGTGGTTTTCACTAGAGGACATTTTTTTCTCTTTACTATTTTTTGATCCTTTTTCTATTTTTTTTGGAATTTATTTATTTATTTATTTTTATTTTTTTGTTGTCACCAAGATGCCTGATTTCCAGGTTTTCACCAAGGTAACCATTTTTTCAGGACATTTTCTGATTTTTTTTAAAAAAATTGGGTTCTATACCTTGAAAGATTAGGCATAAAACTTTTTGAGATGAGAGCTATTCATGGGCTCTTGCAGAGGTTCCCCTTAGAGTGTTGATAACTGATATGCCCATGACTTATAGCTTGTTGTGATAACAAATGGTCCCAACCAATTAGGTTCAAATTTTCCTTAGTTGTTTGGATTTGGGATGTTCTTCTAATTCTCCGTTAGTACTAGTTCTTTGACTTGGAATGTACTTCTGATTTTTTTTGTTATAGCTCCTCTTGAGTATGTTTTGATAGACTTTCAAATGATAATTTAAAGCATCTATACGCCACTCATCTAGTCGATCTAGCTCATTTAGTCTTGATATTTGGTACTCTTCTCTATGATGAGGTTTTAAAGTAATATTCTTAGTGACAGGAGCTCGATCTCAATGGGGAGTACTGCTTCTAATCCATAGACCAAGGAGAAAGGGGTGTTACTAGTGGGTGTGCGGATGCTGGTTCAGTAGGCCCAGAGGGCGAGATTGAGTTGCAAATGCTAGTCACGACCTATGTCATTGACTATTTTGTTGAGGATTTTAAAAATGGTTTTATTTGTGGCTTCTTCTTGGCCATTGCGTTGGGGATAGTATGGGGTGGAGAAGCGATGTTGGATTTTTAATTTTTCACACAAGTTGCAGACATCCTAATTTTCAAATGGTGTCCCATTATCTGATATAATGGCTTGTGGGACACCATAGAGGCAAATGGGATAGTTCAGGATGAACTTTGATATTTTCTTCCCAGTTATATAGGTCATGGGTATTGCTTCCACCCACTTGGTAAAGTACTCAGTGGTTGTTATGATGAACATGTGGCCATTAGATGAAGTGGGAGTGATTTTTCTAATGAGATCGAATCCCCATTGCAAAAAGGGCCATGGTGTGATGATGGGATGAAGTTCTTGAGCTAGAGCATGGATAACGTCCCCATGTTGTTGACATTGTAGACACCTTCTGACATTTTCATGTGCCTCTCTTTCCATTGTAGGCCAATAATACCCCATCCTCAGCAGTTTCTTAGCTAGGGTCATTCCACTTGAGTGTGAACCACAGATGTCATTATGTACCTTAGTTAAAGCGGTCAATGCCTCCTCAGCATTTAGATAGCGTAATAAGGTTCCCTCTATGCTTCTATGGTATAAGGTATTTCCTAGGATGATGAATTGGGATGTCTTTTTGACAAAGGTTCATTTTAAGGTTGAAGGTAAATCAGCGGTATGACCCCTATTCGCAGGTAGGTATAAATTTCATGGTACCGTGGATCACCAGGACCAACGAGTACCTCAAATGTGGGCAAGAGAAGCTGCTCTACCAAGAATTCATGTTTTAGAACATTGCGAGGATGTCTAGTAGGGATCCAATTGTTGCCATGGCATCTGCTGCTCTGTTGTTGGCTCTAGGTATCTGCTCAAATGTGATCTCAATAAAGGATTCCTTGAGAGTCTCCACTAGTTTCTTGTATGGAGTGAGCTTATCATCCCTAGTTTGGTATTCACCATTCACTTGGTTTATTATCAGCTGAGAGTCTCTGTATACTCTAAGGGCCATGATGTGCAACTGCACTGCTATTCTAAGACCTATGGTTAAAGCCTCGTATTCTGCAATGTTGTTGGTGCAGGGAAATGCCAATTTATAGGACCTTGGTATGCAGTCCCCTTGTGGGGTGATAAAGAAGACACCGGTTCATGATCCATGTTGTGTGTATGAGCTATCAAAGTAAAGTTTCCAGTGGTCAGCTATGTTGAGGTTGAAGATGGATTCATCTGGAAAGTATGAGATGAGTAGATTCTCTGAATAGATTGGTGCTTATACAAGCTAATCTATGATGACTTGGCCTTTAATTGCTTTCCGTTGCACATATTCAATTTCATAGTCTTATAGTATCATGACCCATTTAGCCATTCTTCTGGTGAGCATTTCCTTTGATAGTAAGTACTTGAGGGAATCAATTTTTGTGATGAGTTTGACTTTGTGTGCCAGCATGTAATGTCTAAATTTATGTGATGCAAACACTATTGCTAGACATGCTTTCTCAATGAATGTGTATTTTAGCTCATGATTGACCATTGTCCTATTGATATAATATATGGCCCTTTATGTTCCATTTTCGCCATGCTAAGCTATAAGAGCTCCAAGGGTTGTTGTTGTTGACACATAGAGAATCAATGACTTTCTTGGGATCAGTGTCATTAGGAGGGGTGGTGTAAGTAGATATTCTTTGATCTTATTGAAGGCTTCTTCACATGTGTTATCCCACTTGTATGCTACTACCTTGTGAAGTAGGTGAGAATATGGATTTTTTTATCTGCCAGTTGTGCTATGAACCTTCAGATGGACTGAAGCCTGCCTTGGAGACCTCTCAATTGTTTCAATGTTTTGGGTGCCTCCATCTCAAGGATTTCTTTTACTTTTACTGGATCTACCTCAATACCTCTCATTGACACTATGTATCTTAGCAATTTTCCTTATTGTACACTGAAGACGCACTTCTTTGGATTTAATCGGACCTTGTATTTCTCTAGCTTGTCGAAAATGGTGCTCAAAGTTGCTATGTGATCCTTCCTCTTTTTGGATTTGGCTAGTATTTCATCAGCATTTTTATGGATCATGTCATGGAAGATTAAGGTTGTGGCTCTTTGGTATGTTGCTCCTACATTCTTTAATCCAAATGGCATCATATTCCAACAGTAAGGCCCCCATGGACAAGTGAAGGTCATTTTGTGTTGGTCTTCTTTAGCAATCATTATTTGGTTGTATGTTGAGAAACCATCCATCAAGGAAAGCATTTTGTGTCCTACCATCATGTCGACAATCATGTCAATGTTGGGCAATGGGAAATCATCTTTTGGACATGCTTTGTTTAAGTCCCTAAAATCTATGTAGATTTTGATGCCCCCATCAGGTTTAGAGATGGGAACCAGGTTTGAAACCCATTCTGGATAATCTATCGGTCAAATGAATCTTGCATCTAATAGCTTCTTTAGTTCCATTTTTACTAGCAAGGTGATCTGAGGGTGTATTTTCTTGAGCTTTTTTCTAATGGGCTTTCCTTCAGAGTATACTGCTAGGTGATGAACTACAATTTTTGGATTGAGCCTTGGCATGTCTGCATAGCTCCATGCAAAGTCAACTTGTCTTTCTCTCAAGAAGGCTGCTAAGATTTTTTTTCCTCTGATAGTAGCGATTCCACATAGAATGTGATGTACGGGTCTCCTTTGTTCCTATATTAACTGGATTGCACTTTTTTGCTAGGACTGCTGATTTTTCTTGATGAAGAGCTCTGGAAGGAAGATTGAATCCCCCATACTCAAGTGCCTCAGAGATGTTTTCACCATTGGATGCATCCTTTCTTTTTATTTTTTTCATGTCGGAGAGTGCCACAATGTGGTTTTCACTCAAGGACTTGGATATTATTCTTAATTTCTCACTTTTGCGACTGAGGGATTCAATCGTTTCCCCATAATAGGCCTGTGTATCTAGCTCAATGATGAATCCTACTTTGTGATCCCCACATGGAATGTTATCACATAGTCCCATGAATTCTAAGAGTGCCTCATCATTTTTGAATGTATCAAGAACTGGTGTTCCTCATTGGTCACAATCAATGAGTTGGGGGTAAACTAGGCAGATTTCATGATTTTGATGGTCTGACTCAAAGGATAAGGTACTAATCATGAGAAGGGTGGTATCCTTGAAGAGCCTAGATAGGTTGGTTATGGGATACTCGTCATCACTACTACTACAGACACCAGGTAAGTCAAATGTGAAGTTGTCTAAGACTCGACCTGTAGATACAGGTAAGTGAAGTTCGGCTATGGATAGCTGAGGAGGATTATTGACCTTTCTAACTGGAGGACTTCGGCCACGTATGGTTATACTCGGAGGGGTACATCCAAGGCCAATATTTCTCATTTGCATCTCCAAAATGATAGGTATTGTAAGCCCATTGTCATTTTGTCGAAGTCTCTAGTTTCTTTCATAGCCCATTGCAAGCATCATTTGCAAACCTTTGCTTATGTCATCCATTGGTAGATTGGTTGCTGGTCTATCATCTTGACATAGGAGATGAGATGGGTCCTCCTCTATGACTTCTTGGCCAAGATCTCCCCAAATTCTAAAGTTGGGATAGTCTCTAGGGGATGTTTGAGATGTGGAAGCTTCATTTGCTTGCGGACGTCCTCGTGATCTAGGAGATTGTGGTAACTCTCCTACCACAAAAGAGTTTTTGGGAATCATGTAATTTCTATAGCCATTATCCTGGATGATGAGTTTGATATCGGAGATGGTGGGGATGGCGGGAGTGATGGGTGTTTCTATTTTAGAAGTGGATGCGAGAGTGGTTGGATCAATGTACGGTGCTGATGGGCCTTCATCATTTTTAGGCACTTGAGGGATATTGTAGTATTTTGCCTCAAGGTTCTTACAATAGGAGAATGGCTCAAGGTCTCCATGGAGGGTGACCTCTTGTCCTTCATGTGTGAATTTGACACATTGATGGAAAGTTGATGCTACCACTTGCATTGTGTGGATCCATGGATGTCCTAGGAGAATGTTATAGGGTAAGTCAAGGTCTAGGACCTGACAGGTGGTTTCCATGATAGATGGCCCTACTTGAATAGGGATTTTGATTGTTCCTTGGGACACTCTTTCCTCATCATCATATGCTATGATTGTAATACCATTTCCTTTTTCAATGGAATCCTTTGAGATTTTTAACTACTTAATGAGCTTGAGGGAACAAATATTCAAGCCTATACCTCCATCCACCAAGACTCGCTTGACTTTAATTTTCCACACTAGGACCTCTAAGTGGAGTGCATGGTTATGGGATGGTTGAGCGGGAAAGTCCTGGTTAGAGAATGTAAGGAGGTTTGGGGTAATGATATTGCCGACCATAGCTTGGAATTGTTCTGCATCAAGATCTGTGAGGACGGTGGATGAAGCCAATGCTTCCTCAAGGATTTTCTTTTGGGCAGATGATATTTTTAACAACTCCATGATGGAGATTTGTGTCGGTGTTCTTTTTAGCTGATCAAGGACATGTTAACCATTGGGAATGGATCTTGAATTGGACATGAAGGTTCTGTTTGGTTGAGATTATCCTACGATAGTAACCTTTCCACCTCTTGTGTTGACTCCACAATTGACTTGAGCTCCTTTGGTAGTGATTACTGTGCAGTATTCATCTAGGGAGGCGACGACAATTTCATACACATGATTCATGTTTGTGAGGGTGCCTTTTCCCTTATCAGTGTTATTGCTCCCTTTATTGTTATGGTTAGGCATCAGATTCATGTATATTTTGAGATTTTGATTCCCTATTGGTTGTTCCACATTTATGATTCTTTGATCAATGAGATCTTGGACTATGTTCTTTAATCTCATGCAATTGTTTGTAGTGTGCCCTTTGATTTTGTGGAAATTGCAGAGTTGATTCTCATTGTACAAAGGAGGTTTAACATCTGGTTCTTAGTAGTTCTCATAGGTGGGAATCTTGATGAGGTTTTCATTTAGCAATTTCTTCATTCTGACTTCAAGTGATTCCTTGAGAGCGGTGTACTTTTGCTTGGTTAAGTTCTTATTTCGTTGGGGAGGTCCTCTTTGGTCATTGATGTTATTGATTGCTTGGTTGTTGGTTTGTTGTGTTATTGTGTTCGCTTGATGATAGTTTTGGATTTGTTGTTGAGGTGCGAGTGTGTTCTACCGAAGGGCACTGATGACAACTTTGGCATCGACAACACCATCATTGGTAACATTTTTGTTTCTTGCCCATGTGTGAGGTTTTTCATTGTAATTGGTGGGTGGACGATTATTCTATTGTTTGGGATATGAAGTTTATCCTCTTAGTTGTGTCATAAGGGCTCGTTCGATGTTGAGCACCTTGGAAATCATCTGGTCATATGTAGTGATCCCTTGGATCTTGAGATGGAATGCCAAGAGGCTGTCAAGGTTGGATATAATGGTGCATACTTGTTGTTCCTTGAGCATGACCCATTTTCTCCAATTGGCCTTGGATCGACATCATTGTAGGAATGAAGCAAATGATTCATTCTTACCTTGTTTCAGAGTTGAGATTTCTTCTAGACTAACATCCATGGCGATATTGCATGTGTAGTTTTTGATGAATGCATCTATGATTTCTTGGAATTTTCTGATGCCTATGGGTAGGTGAGAGAACCATTCCATAGCGTGGCCCACTAAACTCCTAGGAAATAGCCACATTAGATAGGTATCGTCATACGGGACTTCCATGCAATGAACCTAGAATTCCCTGATATGATCTTCAGGGTTTCCCATTCCACAATACTTGTCAAACTTGGGGATCTCAAATCCCTTTGGGAATGGTTTCATCACAAGGCTCCTGTTGAATGGATAAGGAAATAAGTTACTAGATTTTCTTGTGGTTTGCCTTGATTGAAGATTGAGCACTTGTTGCAAGAGAAACCTGATTTGTGTTGTCACATCATTTTAAGGATCAAAGGTGGGATGAAAGTGTTTTGAGGTGGTTTTCTTGTGATGGGTGGATTGGTTGATGTGTTGATTGGTGATATTTGTGCATTCTATTGAGCCATGTATGCTTGCACTTGTTGTTGTATAAACAAATTTTATTGTTGGTCTTGTTGTTGCTATGCTAAGATTACCTATTGTTGAGCCTATTGTTGTGCTTGTTGTTGCACCAACAATGCTTGTTGTTGGTCTACTAATCGGGCTACTTCTTGCTGCTCTTGGTATTGTTTTATTGCTTACTAATATGCTTGTAGTTGTGCTACTTGTTTTTGTGCAAGAAACTGTGCTTGTGCCTGTGCTTGTTGTGCTTGATATTGGGCGTGCACCTGAGCTTGAGCTTGAGCTTGAGCATGTGCTTGTGCTTGGGATTGTGCTTGTGTAGCTTGAGCAACTTCTTGTTGTTGTTGTTGTTGTTGCAATAATTATTGTGCTTGTGTAGCCTGTTGTAATTGTTGTGTGATTTGGGCAGCTTGAACAGCTTGTTGAGCAGCTAGTTGCATGGCTTGTTGAACAACTAATTGTGTGGCTTGTTATTTTTATACTTGCAAAAATGCCTTTTGATAAGTAGCTCATTGAGCAGCTTGTGCAATGCCATACTGTATTGGCTTGATATATTGGAGCTTGGTGGTGCTGGAGGTGATTGTGGATTTAGAATGGTGCTCATTGTGGTGGTGAAAGGTGCCATCATGTTGGTGATTGAGATTTGATTGGTGGATGGTGTGATCGATGTGGTTGGTCCTTGAGAGACCATGCTTTAAGATGTTAGGGGGGTGGTTGATGATGTCATGATTTCTTGTGTAGTTGTCATCTATTGTTGAGATGTCAATGACAAGTTTTGAAAGTTTGGTGCAATGTTTTGATTTATTTTTGGGATGTTGGTTTGATTTTGATTGATATTTGGTAAAGTTGGGAGTCCCAAACCAAGTAGTGGTGTGGATAATGGTGGTAATGGTGGAAGAGGTGAAAATGATGTGGTGTCAGAAATTCCCCCAGGTCTGAACATGTCACCTTCTCCTTGTGAAGTTATGGGAAGAGAAGTTTGGGGTGTTGCACGGAAGGATGATGATGATGGATCATTAGGATCGTGGAAAGTGAGAGGGGTATACTTATGTAATGTATTTTGGGGTATGTTTGGTTCCAAAATAGTGTTTGCATCCAAGTCTTGATTATTGACAAGGGGATGTGTTTGAATGGCATCAAGAAATGTGTTTCCCTTATTAACATTAGGTTGAGTTGGAGCAAATGATGTTGTGATTTGCAGGATGTTTTGAGTGATGCTTTGGGATGGGGGTGTAGATGAGATGAGGAGTGTGGATGAAATTGTCAGCATGACATCCAAAGATGGTTCCATTATAGAGCTCACATCGAAATCAGAAGGTAATTTGGCCCCTTTTTTTGCTAACTCAAGCATTATAGTGAAGGGTTAAGCCTCATCATGATATTGATGATCTTATGGTTCTTCAGATTTTGGATCATTTCTATGATTTCTTCATGTGTCATCCCAAAGGTAAGATCTGCTTCTTGAATTTCCTCTTGTGAATTTTGTGATGATGAGAGAAAGTTAGTTAAAGGATTGCTTGATTCAATAGGATTCATTTCAATGTTTTTTTGGCTTAGGTCACTTGAAGCGGGTTTTTCTTTTTCGGCTTCCATGTTCTTCTTGTGTTGAGATCTAGTCTGCACCATAAAATAGGAATCAATTTTTAAGAATATGGGAGATGAATCTCTAATTCTTTGGATTGATCTAATTTTAGACACAAAAAAGAGAAATTTTTTGGATATCTTGAGGATCAAAAGGTAATATGATGATGATGAAAAATATGGATGATGTGGATGTTTGATCTCTTTGAGAAATCTTGAGGGGAATGCTAGACTTTTAGGACTTTTTGGATATGTTTTGGATATAGATTTTTATTTTTGGATTTTCCTTGACTTGATTTTTTTGGTTAGTTTTGATTGAACAAATAGACCCTAAGATGTCAGCTGATTATCTAAGGGGTATATTTTTCTCAAAGGATGATAATTTGAATATGTGTAGGGAGAAGGATGCATCTACCCACACCTATTCAAATAAGATGATAATTTAACCAAGCATATGAAGAAGGATGCATCTACATATACCTAGCTAAATAAGATGGTTTGATAATTTTGACTAAGCATATGAAAGAGGATGCATCTACACATACCCAGCCAAAGACAATTTGATATTTCAAAGATTCCAAGGATTTTGTCTCAAGGATTTGATGATTTTGATTTTTTTCCAAAAAGCCTAGCATGAAGGATAATTTCAAGATTTTTCAAAAGATGATCGTGAGGTGATTTTGGTTTGATTTTGAAGGATGGATGAAAAATATTTTGATTTTGATCCTAGGATGTACCTAAAAAAGGCACTTTTGTTTACTAGACCTTCGTATTGAAGAGCATGCAATGCTTCTATGGACCTCTATAACTAAGAATTGGTTCAAATTGAGCATACATTTATAGTTTGTATAAAGGGATGAGTCTATAGAACCTTGTGAATTTTTTGCTTATCTTGATATGTTGCTTTTGATTGTACTTTCTATTGTATCTATTGATGACCTTTCGAGTGTGACTCCTAAATTTTGAACTTTGACTCAAGAACTTTCGTTTTGGGATTTTGACTTTCTTGGAAATCATGAGGTTTCAACACATGTGAGAGTCAATTTTGTTATCTTTGCTCAGTGACTTTATTTTACCACAAACACTTCTTTGATTAGGTTTTCCTAACTAGATGTCCAATGTCTTAATTTCTTCAAATCCCACAAAGTATGTTATGTGGAAATTTGATGAATCCAAGGAAAGGGTTACCTATTGTTTATCTTTTGTAGGTAAATTGAGATGTAAGTTCAAGTGTTTAGATACCTCTAAGGATGCAAATCCCAAGGGCAAGCAATAACACATGAATTTTGTCAATTGTATTTACCTCCTAAAGGGTTTTCAAATTTTGATGATGATGTTAAGTGTTTTTTTCCAAATGTTTTCGAACAAGAAAAGTGTTTTGACTCACAAGCAATATAACATCCTAGTTCAATTTGGTACATTTTTCTTGGTGGGATTGCCTCATTCCCTTTGTAGTAGAAGAGATTATTTTACATGCAACTAAGGAAAGAGTATAAAGGTATGTTAAGAATGAAGTCTTAACCTCTATACTTTAACCAAGATCGGACATGGCAAGTAACTTCTTAGAATCTAAGTTCCAATGCACCACTTTGATGAATTCATTGGATGGACTGGTTGGCTACTACAAACAAGGTTCATAATGATGGGACATCAGGGACATGACACCTTGCAAGCGTCCAGCAAGCCAGTAAAGGCTTTAATCAATCTTACTAGGGGATCTTATACTTTTTAAGGTAGTACCCCATTCTGAAAGACATTGTACGGCTAAGGCCTACATACCATGAGGACTTGATAGTTTAATCTTATCCATTTATATACCAGCCTGAATGAAAAACTGGTTGGAGTCTCCTTCAAGTTCTCCTTTCGAATGTGTCTCTTAGGTAGGCCCCTCTAAAGGTAAACAATAGCAAGCAAGCACATCCGTAGTTCGATCGACCTTTGTTTAGAAACAAAGGGAGAACACATGCGATATACCTAACTCGCACTCACAAGCTTTGTTCAATTTTAGTTCCCAAAATGAAGTGTGGAGGTGATTGCTTTATCTCAACCTAAGATCATAAAAAAGGCCTTTTGATTCTCAATATCACTATAAAGTGTGAGAGAAGCGCATACGTCCTTTTTGATGATGTTATTTTAAGTAAGCAATCACAAAAAAAAAGTTGTACATGTTCATTTTAACCTTTCAAAGAAATTGTGAGTTTGTTTCAAAAGCACCAAAGTAAGTATGACAATTTTCCTTGTTAAATATTTTAATCCCAAAAAAAACTTTAGTAAATTTGAGTCCTAATGTTCTTTTTAAGCTTTTTTGTAACAAGAATTCAAAAGTTCTTTTTAAAGCCCAAATGAAATTAGTAAGTCCTAAGCACAAAAAGATGACAAATTTTTCCTTAAGAGAAATAATGAATCCTCCAAGAGTGTTAAACAGACACTAGAGTGTTTAAAAACACTTGTTTTTGTGAAATGGCATCATCATTTTTCTCTTCCTCTTCATCTTTGATAGATCCAACCTACAAGAAAAATTAGTTATATTCTATACAACAGAGGTCAAAAAGATAGAAAATAGACAGAAGAACCATATTTTGAAAAAATGCACATGCTACAAACTAAATTTCACTTGATACTCCCCTCCAGTGGTGTAATCCACGAAGGTGTTGCAGTTTTATTTCTCCAGTGATGCTATATAGTGCCACTTTCCAATCAACGTTGCTCTACAGTCAGGCCAGTGAGCATGAATGCGTCGTACTTTTATCTAGCGGTGCAGTTTGATTTTTTTGAAAAATTCCCGCGGGTCAAATAGGTTCAACGACGCGGTTTGGAATTCAAATTTATGGGTGGGAAGATTGAGGCGCCATAGTTTGAATTATCAACGGTCCCATATAGCGATGTTGGAGAACCAACGGTACTGAACAACGATGTTGAGCCTGTAGAAAAAGAAAAATGCAGAATTTTGATTAAAAAAATGTGATAAAAATTTGAGATTTCCCTCCTTCTAGTGCTAAAATGTCGAACCCCAATTCAAATACCTATAAAACACAACAAAATAACTCATTAGTAGATCAAATGCAAGTAAGAACAAGGATTTCCCATGAAATCCATTAGAAAAGTTTAAAATAGGAAATGAAGCAAGAATTGAAATGAAAGAACAAGAAAGCAAACTAAATCCTATTGAAGACAATGCAAACTCTTGATCCCATGGGGGAATTGGTGCCAATTTGATGTGGAAATTGGCCCTTTCCCAACTCCTATGATGCAAGCTTGATGAATGTTGGTGAATGATCCACTTTGATGAAGAATGGTGAGTACTTCAAGACCAAAATTTGCATAACCTAGCTAAAAATTCAAAAATATGGATGAAGATTGCTAAATATTTGAGCATAGTAAGTTTACTCAAATTGTGGATGATGAAATGAGGAGATTAGCCTCTTTTTTATAGAATGAGAAGATGGAATAATGTCCAAAATGGAGCAATGTGGGACTAAGAATTAGCCAGTGGAAAAGTGCCACTTGTCAATGGGTGAATGGATGGAGGATGTGCAATTTTTGAAGAATGTGTCAATAAATGCATATATTTGAATTTTAAATTTGTTGAAATTACATGCAGGAGGGAAAGAAGATGCATTGAATACCACTTGGCTCAAGGAAAAAGGACCTTGTAAGAGGAGTAAATGCCTTATTGGAAGGACAAATTCCACTTGGATTTTGAATTCAAATTGAGAGAATATTCCTTAAAAAATGCCTTGTTGAGGAAAATAGAGATTTAATAAATCAAATAACTCTATTTTCATGTCCAAGTGGTAAAATATGGAGGGTGGGACATGAAGAGAGATTAAATTAATCAAGGTTAATTAATTTAATGAAGGGATTAAATGATGCATGACCTATTTGACTTAAATTTTTTGGATTTATTTAAATCAAATATGAGAAGAATGTGATAAAATGATTAATTAAATAATGAATTTTGATTTATTTAATTAAAAGAGATGATGTTAGATTAAATTAAATGAGGTTTTAATTTATTTAATTTAATAGAAAGACTTTAGAGATTTAATCAAATAAAATTAATTATTTAATTAAATAGGATAATTAGATCATAATAGTTAATTTAATTATCGAGAAAGGATGAATTAATTAGATAACTGATTTATTTAATTAAGAGAGGAATATTGATGAATTTAATCAGATGAAAGTATTTGATTAAATGGTTAGATCGAGGGATGATTCAGGATGAAACAATGTTAGTGGTCAGGATTAGATGTCCAATGTCAATCAGTACATTTTACGTGTCTACACTTCTAAACAGACTTCATCATAAGTAGGGGAATGATCAATGTTTGAATTTTCTTTCTCAATAAGGATTTTGCTAGGTGAAGGGTTACAACTAAGATTCTCATGACCTTCATTGATTGTGTTTTCTAACAACAAAGTATCTTCTACACAACTATGAGAAATGCTAGGAGAAATACAAATGTTATTGTCATGATTACCTATGGTTGTGTTGTCTTGTTCATCAATTTCTTGTCAACTAAGAGAGGTAAGAGGAGAGAAACAAGGATTCTCAAAATTCTCATTTCCTTGTTCTTCTACCAAAATATCTTCATCGCCAATAGGAGCTCGATATTAGGAAAAGAACAGATATGATCATTAGGAATGTTTAAGGTTGTATTCTCTTTCAGTAATTTAACACTCTCATAGGGAGGGGATAGGAAATGTTTCTTAGCACTTCTAGATATGTAAGACACTAAAATTGTTTGAACAAAAATGAAAATTTCTTATAAAATTTTCATGCAACATTTCAATAATGTAAAGAATGTATATGAAAAGATGCAAAACATTTTTATCCAATATATGGCTTTAAGAATGTAAACAATGTATATACAATAATGAAAAGCACTTTTATCAAACTTATGCAAAGTTTTCTGAATAGAAACATTGTGAATGCAAAATTCAAAAGTACTTTTATCCATGTTATGCAAAATTTTAGAAATGTGAACATTTTCAGATCTAATGATGCTTGTAATGGAAATTATTTAAAAAATGACTACCTTAAATTGATGTTTTTGAGCTAGATGCATAAAAAAAATGTTCCTAAAACTTTCCAAAATTATAGTATATGATACTTTCTATTAGAATCAAGGAACATTGAGATGGGGGTGAATCAGTGTTTGCAAAATTTAACTTTATTAACTTGATCTTTAAACCACTTATAGCATTGAACCAAAAGAAAGATGTAAGAACACAAGGAAATCAACCACAACACCATAACACAAGGATTTTTACGTGGAAACCATGTTAGGGGAAAAGCCATGTTGGAGGTTAATCCGAAAGATGAGTATACTCAAAATAAGTGTTTACAATGGAATCCACATGCATTCAAGCACACTGCCTAGAGCTCATTGCTCAAATATAAAAGGCTTACTACCCAAAAGAAGACTCAATGTATTACAGTCACATTTGGAATACAACTAGAGTGGATGAACTATGAGATAGCATTTCCCAATGCCTGATTATAATTCCAATTAAGCACATTGATTGCATTCTTCACATTATGTCTTTTTTTTCTCTTCAAACTTTGTCTACTTTAATCTGAATCACCAATCTTTGTTCTCCTCAAGAGAAAATATGCACAATCGATCTATAATCCTCCTAACTCTCGCATCATATCTCAAAATAATATGAATAATTGATTATATATCCGCAACTAGAGATTAGAACAACTGCATGTTGGCTTTAACAAAATATGAAACATGTACAAACTGTCGACCCTATCCATAAAAAATTATCAATGTAGACTAAACAATGTTAGAAAAAATATAGTAAGGACCCAAAAAAACATGTCTCAAACATGAAACACCTTAAACAATTATTCCTCAAAGATACACAACACTCTGTACAAATCTAGTTGGTTTTTCTATTGGATGCCATGTTTTAGCTTGACAGTTAACACATATCTTCAATTTGACTTCCAGTATAAGAAAATATTGAGGTTCAAATGGGATTATTGACTAGGTTTTCCATCAATGACAACACCAAATGACTTGTGCAATGTCTCTTGCCAACAATCCCCTCATTTGGAATTGATGACAACACTTAGTGAAAAATGACTAAGTGTTGGAATCAGTTCCAACATCAATACACTACAATCCTCAAAAATTCAAAATATTTTTAATCACAACTCCCCCTGAGATGAATATGGCATTTTTCATTGTCCTACACTCCCCCTTTGACAACAATGGTAAAGACGGGAATCTACATACAAAATTTCTATGAACAAACTGTATATGTAAAAGCATGCTTTCCTAACTTACATGCACTTGAATATGTCTGTGAAATTATTCGTCAACATGCTTAAACTAGTGTCCCAACCCTTTTTGAGACTCTCCGAAATAGTCATGTGACCACATAATAGGTAGGTTTTCATCTCTGTTGACTCAAGATTTGTCGGATCACCGAAAGCCATAGCATCTTATGCTTCCTTCAATGCACTAAGCATTGTCTCCATTTTAGGAACAATTAGTTCTCTGAGCTCACATACTCTTTCAACATTTTTTTCTTTTTCATGTTTCAAAATTTTAATATTTTCAAGCAAGGATATGACTTGACCTTCTTTCTTACCCATAGAAACAGTTAGAGGATCAAAGGTTTGAGAAATATCTGCTAACTATTTCTCATATTTCTTAATTTTCTTCTTAATGACCTATGTGAATTTTGACAAGGATAAGCATGAATTGTAGATATTTCCACCCTTAGATAATGCACCTTGAATGTTGTTTTCATAGGTAGCTAATAAGGATTTATCATTAGCAATCATACACTTCAATCTACTGAACCTGTTTGCATCAAATTCTTTTTGGACCTTATCCTTAGCTAACTTTTCAAGAGACTCAAGGTGAGTACTTACAGAGTTGATAAGTTTCTTCAGCTGACTGGAGGGAGAATCGGATAAGTCCTTGACATGTGTGGGAATCATCTTCAACAAGATACTAGATGCAATACTTAGCAGCTCACCGTCCTCAATGTGAGATTTCAATATCTCCTCCCTTGCCTTGGCCTAAGGAAAATGCTACCTTTAGCTTCTAAATAGGAGATAGAGTGGTCAATTTGATAGGACCTTCAACCAATTCAAGATCAAACACCACCAATTTTTCATCTAAAAACTTCTTTACTACCTTTGTAGTGTCTCTTGCTTCCATAGCAACCTTCTTTGCCTCATCCTTATTGTCTTCAATCATAGATTATTGCTTGGCTTTGGGAATCTCTATTTCTTCAACTGAAATATCTTTAGTGTTGGCAAAACAAGGGTAGGCAACTAAGAGGGGGGGTGTGAATCAGTTGTCACATAAATTATACTTATTAAACTTATTCTCAAATATGATGAATAAACATGGAAGCATAAACCATCACCACATGAATAGCATACATAACACCACAATTTGTTTATGTGGAAACCCTTTTAGGGGAAAAACCATGGTGGAGGTTAATCCACAATATTATACTCTATTACAATTATAGAAGTATTATAAATGGGGAATGCACATGCACTCAAGAACACAACCTAGAGATCACTACTCAAATACAAAAGGCTTACTTCCCAAAGGAAGAATCATTGTCTTATAGTCACATTCATATTACATCCAAAATATTTTGAACTAAGAAACTAGCATCTTCTAATGCCTGATTATAGTTCTGGTTAAGCACATAAACACTTTCTTCTACTCACTCTTCTTCACACTTTACTTCTTCCTTCAAAATATTAGAACTTTATTTGCACACAACACTCAACATACATTGCACACCATTTCCTTCAAATGGTATAAACAATCGATCATATATATTTGCAACTAAGGATAACATCAACTACATGTCGGCCCAACAAAATATAAAATATGTACAAACTGTCAACCTAAATCAATAAATAATTATAAATGCACACCAAACAATGTCAGCCAAAACATAGGAAGGACTTAGAAAAACATGTATCAAACATGAAACACCTTAAAAAATTATGCCTTAAAGATCTGCAACACGCTACAATCACCCTGTCGGCCATTATCATAAAAAACATGAACTCACAAAAGAAAATAACCAATCGTGAACACAACAATCAATGTAGACCAAAAAAATAGATACAACATGATCTAGAAACATCCACAAGCATCATGAATCACTATAGAAGAATCCACAACAAATCAAATTACTAGAATCACATCATCTTCTTTCAAGAACACCAACTAAAGCAACATAATAACTATCAGAACACAGATACTCATAACTCAATCAAATCTTCATGTGAACCTTTGAAACTTCATGTGGATAAACTAGATATACTTGTCAAAAAAAACTTTAATCCACAACCTCTTATCATTAATATATTGAGCTAGCCACCATGTTGAACTTCACTACACCATTGACAACTTGCAACTTATTTTATTACAATTTTCTCAATATCCTTGACATATACAGCCTTAAAGACATTAATGTCAATAGTGTTGACATCAATGAAAACCACATATGAGAAATATCATACATTTAGGAGCTTCAGTGTCGATGGTAATTTCAGTATCTTGTGTATCTAGAGGATTCTAACTGTCCTCAATTGTGTCTTCTCTCACTTATTCAATATTAGCCAGAACATCTTGAACTTCCAGACCAGATGGAACATCTTCATCATCAGTTTCTTCAAAGACAATGTTATATATGTTCTTCAATAGAACTGCCTTAACAATTTTCTCAGTGTCTTTTGCTACTTCCTTAGTCTACTGATAAGCTTATTCACCATTGATTTGCTCTTAAAATCCTTTTTAGCATCATTGAGGATTTTCTTCATTTATTCTTTTGATATTATCAGACATAGATTGGAAAGTATGCATTCTCTCATTCATTCATCTTCACCTCTTGCATTTACTCTCCTCATTTCTAAGACTTCATACAACCCTTTAGGTAACTCTGCCATTATTTTTATGAGATTCATATTCAAAATATTCAAATATTTTATTGTGGCTTCTTCAAGAGCTCTTTGACCGACACTATCAAAAGTGTCATACCATTCATAAAGTGGTTTGAGATTACCATCCTTAATTAAACCTTTTTCCACTTCATTTACAGTCTACTTAATCTATCAGTTTTCACCTTTTTCTTGGCTTTTTCCTCACCGGAGGGCTTGTCCTTAGAGAATTTTGATACGTTTCTTCCCTTATGCTTGATTTCTCTTACTTCATCTAATTTAGTTTCTTCATCATCTTCAACAACAACATAGACTTTTGTGCTTTTATTCTTCTTCCTCTTTCCTTCTCTTTCGAATGTCTTAACTTGAGCTTTTACTGGGCTTGATTTCTTTGTAGGACTGAATGAGGGTGGAGAGCTCCTTGTAGATCTAAATCTAGTGGAGGATGTTGTTGGACTAGTTGACTTAGTTCTAGCAGGCTTCCCTTCTTCAACTTGTTCTCTTTTCTTCCTCACTTCTCTCATTGCTTCAATTGATATGTCGATGCTTTTTAAAAAAGCTTCAACTTCCTTTCTCACCTTCTGGACTATCATAGGCTTATGCACTTGCATATTCTTCTCTTCAAAGGTACTAAACATTTCTTCTATTGGATCCTGAGGTTTACTCAACAAGTGTTGGGCATACAACTCAAAAATGTGTTCTTCAACCTCATATCCCATAGGAATTATCAAAACTATTCTAGATTCTGATGTTTCCATTAAACACTAATTAATGTAAACCATGAAACAAATAGTGTCCTTATTTTTTTCCACAATAAATTTAGGAATTCTTTCACTAGGTTGCATTTCACTCTAGAAGCTTTTGAAGTAACCCTAGATAGTAGTTTTCCTTGCTTTGTTATCTCCAATTTTGTATAAGATGTCTTTGATTTGAACAACTATCAGTTTGTCACCTTCCCATTGCACTTTACCAACTCTTGGAACTTTATTCATGAAGTAGAAGAATAGAAATAAAAATAGATTACCATACTTGAAAAATTTCTTCTTGTCCTTCTTTATTTTACTAAGATTTTCAATTAGTTGGCTCTAGAGTAATTCAGACAAGTCATATTCTGCATTTTCCTTGATCATTTCATAAGCTACATAGATTGTAGTACCAGATACAGAGTTATCCTAGTTGGAGTGATAGATTTTATATCAAATAACCATAGAAGAAAATTTTGTATGTAATTCAATGATGTCATTAATTGTCATGGCTCTATTGTTGAAAGTGGAACTGGTTGCCTTAGTGACTATTTGGTTCTTCATAGATTTCAATGTGAGCAACCCACCAGATGAATTTAGGCCATTAACAATGCTTATAGCTTCTCTTGTGATCTTGAAGGGATGATTTAACCACATGAACTTGGCATGAACTCGACTTAGTATGTACCATACCCATTCATTTTTGTTGAACATGGGAAACTTCACAATTTTAGTGAACTTCTTCTCCTCCAAAGTCTTAAATTCAGGCCTTACACAGAGATCTTCTCCCACAATGTGATTTGTGTATAGATTTAACAACTGGGAGCTTCCTAACTCCTTAACATTCACATGAATATATTCCCTAATATGTTCAATGTGCAAAACACCATACGACATAGAAGAAAA
>VDFB02021116.1:0-40157 GCA_007258455.2 Sequoia sempervirens | reverse complement strand
AGGCGTCAGATGTTAGTACTTGGGACTGCCTACTAAGGCGAAGCACTCCCAAACGACCTCTCCATGATGTTCCTTGCACCCTCTACACTAGAAGTTTCAAAAAATTTCTGATTGGTCTTGTTGATTGTGATCCATCATGTGGGGTGCATGGCACAAACTCAGCTTCTTCCTCACTAATATCATTGTCATCTTCACTTTGACCATCACTATTCTCTTGCCAATTCCTTGCATTAGTGAAGTAATGTATCACTTCAGCTGGATCAACGTGTGGTGGGGAAGGCATTGAGAGGCTGACTTCTTCCTCAGTTGGATTTATTTGCACTCCAAGGTTTGTGGTTGCTTCATGCATCCATTCTGGTTGGCTAACTTGAGTTGGAAAACTCAGGCCTGTTGATGTAGTGGTTGTATCTTCAGTGGAGGGTGCACTAACTAGTTGAACTTCTGGTTGGAAATCTACTAAAATTTGTTGGATTTCTGGTTGAATGTCTGTTGTAGCTTCATCACCCCCACTGCATTCTGCTGCAACACCACTTGCCACTTCCTTTGCATCATATTCCCTCACAAAACCATCGATTACGTCCTCATTGTAACCAAGAAGACACAAGCATGTCTTTGTTGCCATAACATCGTCCTCAGTTTCCATTGTGACAAGTTCATCTTCTATTCTAGGAGATGCAACATCATCCTCAACAACATAGCCTTCACTTGGGCCCATGTCGTTGTCAAGGGTTGACCGATTAAGAGGCCATATTCCTATTCTGCGGAACCCACTAAGAATGTTGCTTGGTTTCAAGGCTTTTTCTGAAAGCTTTGCTTGCAAGACTTGCCAACTCTTCACATCCAATATCAATATGCGGGTTTGCAGCCTGCCAAATAGTTCTTTCCTCTATGAAATATGCCTTGAATGGAGAAAAAACGCTGACATCCAATGGCTACAACTTGTGACTGGTATGAGCAGGCAGCGTTAGCAGGTCTATTCCTAATTTTTGTGATTGTTCAATGGTCTTGAAAGCCACGTGGCTACCATGACCGTCAAAAATGAGAAGGGCCTTGTTTGTCGGTGAAACCCCACCAGGGATATTAGCTACAAAGTGGTCTAACCATTGGAGAAATAGTTCCTTTGTCATCCACGCATGTTCTTGGGCTGCCATCAATGCCCCTACCTCACAATTAAAGATATAGTTTTGCATGTGCCTCTTTGATTTAAACAAGTAGAACCCGAGAATGCTTATCCTAGCTGCACTTACACAAGCCAGCACTGTGATCCACTCTCTACTTTTTGAAACCAAATGTGGTACACATTTTGTACCCAATTTGGCAATAACTCTCATGCCATAGTTCTTACCAGCTTGAATACTAGTCTCATCACAGTTCCATATTCGACTTGCAGTATAGTGGTTAAGTTTGATTAGGTTCTCGAGGTTGTCGTAGAATGCTTGCACGATAGAAGAACGAACCATAATCGCTCTGTCATTGTCCACTCCTTCAGCTGTTCTGATTGTCAAATTTGGGTGCCTTCTTCGAAATCCTACCCCTCCCGGGGAACCCATTTGTGAAAGGATTAGGTCAACCTGCAATTATTTTGGAAATTGTGGCTTGTAGTTGATTTACTTGTAGTCCGTGGCCCAATCTTGCCATGTCCTTGCACCATTCGACAACTTCAGTCTCCTCCTCTTCAGTTAAAATTGTAAGTGGAGCCCTCCTCTTTGTGGTGGTTTTTCCTAACAGCGACACCCTCAAACTGCTAGGTGGCATACCCCACTTGATTGTTGATGCCCTAATTGACATGTTCTTTTCTTCAACACTCTTAACTGCTCCTTCCATATCAGCATATGTCCACTGCCTAATGGGTATAGGTGAGGGAAGTTGCACAGCAAGTTGAACATTTGGCTGAACAGGAGGTTCGGCTTATGTTGTGTTGGTGGCTTCATCTGCAGAATCAGGAACATCTTGTGGGCTGGGATTTGCATGAACTTCCTCATCAAGTTGTGTTTCAATGAAGTGCACCCCACGAGTTACTCTAATTGCACGTTTTCCTCTTCCTACAACCCTTGTAGTCCTTCTAGCAGGTGCCATTATTTTCCAGTTAACCTCCATGAATAGTAAAAATTGAATAACTTGTTAGTGCAACAAAGAATAACATGAGATTAGTTCATAGAATAATGTGAACAGAAATCATAGCGCTCAAACATTAACGATGCCCAAAAAAACCCATTGTTGAAAAATCAATCTTGCAGGTGATGAGAGGTGGAGACTTAGTAATCAAGATTTCTGGATAAAACTGTGTGCAATTTCTCTTCATCAACGTTTCAGAGCATACTCCATGATCCAAAACATTGATGAAGAAAAATTGCACAGTTTTATCCAGAAATCTTGATAAAAACCCACTGTTGAAAAAGCAATCTTGTAGGTGAAGAGAGGTGGAGACTTAGTAATCAGGATTTCTAGATAAATTTGTGTGCAATTTTTCTTCATCAACGTTTCAGATCATGGCATGATCTGAAACGTTGATGAAGAAAAATTGCACACAGTTTTATCCAAAAATCTTGATTACTAATGGTCATGGACTATGGAAACAGAATGTTATTAAGAGGTGGAGACATTTTTTGCAGCTCCATATAAGATTAAATGAAAAAATATTTGAAGATTAAGTATCTTATTATATACCCAATAAATTTCATGATGATAATTGGTCAAAATTCCATCAATGTTCTATTTAAATCAGATTACATGTGATTACTTCATAGTATAATGTCAATAAAAGGCATAGCAATCAAAAAGTTGATGCCATAGATAGAATAAGACAAAGTAATTCACGACAGAATAAGTCAGAATAAGACAGTCAAACCCTTGATGCCATACACAGAAATGATTTTGAAAGATTCCAAAATGCAATCAAACACCATCGAACCCAACAAAAATCCACTATTGAACAAACAATCTTGCAGGTGAGAGAGGTGGATCAAATTTATACTGGTCACATGTAAACTCTACATGGCTTGATATGAGGAAATAGTACATGGCATGACTATATGACTATATATATGTATATATATATATATATATATGTATGTATATATGTATGTATATATGTCTACAATCTAATAAGAATATGACAGAATAAGACAAAATAATTCACGAGGGATCATTTTTCTACCAGTCGGCAGTCACATGTAAATATAAATGATTACAGTCAAACCCTCCATGCCATACACAGAAATGATTTTTAAAGATGCCAAAATGCAATCAAACGCTAGATTCTTACCAGATTTATATATATATATATACAATCTACTATGATGAAACCCTACACATTCTTATCAGATTATATATATATATACAATCTGCTATGATGAAACCCTACACATTATTAAAGATTGATTTAGAATATAACTGTGATATGATTAAAAAATGGGTTATGCTGATGTTATTATATTTGATGTATGGTATAATGCTTCTATTATAATCTTTGATTTATGATGAATGCAGGTGAAAAAAATGTAAGTACGATATGATTAAATAATGGATAATGCTAAGTTGAACAGCTCACTGAAAGCAAAATTATTGGTATGCTTGAAAATAATGTAAACACTGAGTACATAAATATAAATATAATGTAACTACGATATGATTAAATAATGCTAAGTTGAATAGCTGAGTGAAAGCAAAATTATTTGTATGCCTGAAATTAATGTAAACATTGAGTACATAAATATAAAAGATTATATTGAACAATGAAACAGACAACATAAATGTAAACATTAAGCCTTAAGCTTGATAATAATGAAAACACTGAATATATTGAATTAATAAAACATTATGCCTGATAAATATAAAAGAGTATATTGAATAATGAAACAAACAACAAAAATTTAGAACAGTATGGCTGAAAATAATGTAACCAGTGAGTACTTAAATAGAAAAGATTATATTGAATATTGAAACAAATGTAACCAATGAGTACTTAAATAGAAAAGATTAACCATGAATATGTTGTAAAACAAAGAGGGTGAAAATAATGTAAACACTGAGTACATAAAAATAAAAGAGAATATTGAATAATGAAACAGACAACATAAATGTAAATCCAGTATACTGATAAATAAAAACATGAATTTACTTATTCTAGGTGTACCGACCTGAATAAGCTCCCTTTTAAGAGAAATGTGCAGAAGTTGCCTTAGTAAGCTCTGAAGTCTGCAGAGGATATTCAAGAATTCGTAATGAAAATGACCGTGGAAATTCCCTCTTAAAACTTCATTCGAATGGGTAAATTGAATGCATTGAATTGTGGTGGGTGAGTTTCAAATTTGAATTTTCTGTGGGAAACAATCTATCATTTCATTTTGCAGTGGCCATCTATGCCTAAGTTTTTCCGTGGCCTTTAGGAAATCAATTTTATATTTGGTTTAATTGTCAAAATAGGTGGCTCTATTAAATTCAGTCAGATATATGAAATATACTATGTTTTTCGGTATATTAGGAGCCTTACACCATTAACTATTTATGCAGGTACCAGAAGTAGACTGAGTTAATGCATGAAGATGTCAAGGGATGTGTGGGTGATTGTGCAACTGATAGCTTATAAAGTTGTTCAATGTTTTGTATTATGTTAGAATGTTGACTATTAACTGTTTATAATGTTTTAAATTATGTGACATTGTGCACCATTAACTGTTTATGTATACATGTAAATACAATGCACTAGAAGCTTTAAGCCACTTGCATGGAGTGGTTATTCTAAACATCATTGTACCTTTTTTAATTCATAAATGACTTTATTTTGTGCAAGTTGACTTGTGTTGAAAACATAATTGTACCAATATATGTTTAAATTTGTTTTTTTTTGTTAGTTGGTTATAGACTAAGTAGTGAACATATACTGGTGTAATGTCTAATTTTTAATTGGCATAACTACAACATTTTAATGACTAAACTGTAAACGAATATTGGGGGGATAGGTGAACGAGGAGTGAACGGCAATCGGATCATGAATGACAATTGGGGGTTTTCCCCTAGCAGTTGGAAATGGAACATGGGTGATCCCTCCAGTCAACATTACTGAATGGACATAGTTCATGGACGTAGACAAAGTAGCAATCAAAGAGGACGACCATGGAGTTCTGGGTCAATTGACTTTGTAGTTAGCTCTTTAACCATGCGGTTTAAGGAAAATAACAATAATTTAGTTTCTAATATTGTATGGAACTCTTTACTCCTCTCTTTTTCCTTAGCTGTGGATAAGGTGACAATTGAATTGGTAAGTGGTCTTAACATTAAGTAGAGTGATTGAAAATTGTGTTGATTAAGTAATAATATTTATGAGATCATTCACGATTAATGATTTATGTAGATGGAAATTCTAAAAATGTTCTAAAATGATATCTATATAAAAAATTTAGATATTTGATAGAAAATTGTGTTAATTAAGTAATGAGATTTAAATGATAGGTAACATAATATAATTAGGAAATTCTTCTATTACCTATCAAACCATTAAATGATTAGTTCAAATTCAAGGAGATTATAGTAGCTAACTTTGATCACATCTACTTTAGAATTACTATAAACATTCATGATCTAGATGCATTGTCCATTAATACTCATTTAATTGTAATGTCTTCAAACCTAACCTTTATTCCTTAATCATGTGTAGAAGTGGTAACTTATGAGGTGCATATGAGATTTGAGTTCTACCTTGAAGTATAATTTGAAATACTAAAAGTAATTCATTGGGAATTGTTAGAATAATTAAGTTTTAACTTAGGAAAAATTAGATTTGATTAGTTTTTTCCTGTATTCCGGTACTAGGTAGTTGTTTACCCGATACTAATTTTTTCTTGCGTTTATAAGGCGTGCATTGTACAGTATGTAGATATCCAGTTCTCAATGCATTTTCTCTGTGGTGAATTATTTTCTACCGTGCTTATGAAGGTTATTGCAGTTGGTCATCCTGGGTGTGCTGCGGCCTGCAATACCAAACACGAGCCCTCCAATCGCTGCAGCCAAGGGAGAAAGAATTCGGGCCTTAGAAAGAACGACTTCCACATAAGATTTCGGGCCCGATTTCATAGAGGGTGCATTTTTTTTTTTACTTTCTATTTGAAGGTGCGGCTGCAAATCTTTGGAGGGGGCGTTCTTTTTTCCTCTCTGCAGATCAATTTTCCCTTGCTGCGTTTCTTCTGGAGGCATAATTTTCTGGCTGCGCATTTTGTAAAGGCTTTCCTCTTGGCTGGCGTGAATTTCTGGTGTGATCCCTGTTTGGAGCGATTTGGGTGATAGGAGGATGCGACTAGATAAGAGGCATTATTTTGCCGTGCAAAGTTTAGACAGTCCTCACACATTCTGCAGGCTGCATTTTCTTTTTTCTCAGGTGTCTCCTTCCTGTACGGAGTGCGATTTGTGTATTGGAAGCAGCTTTTGCACTTGCAGAGGGGCGATTTGAAGTAGAGGCTGCGTCCTTTTGAAGGCAGCGTTCCATTGAAGAAGCCACGTTTCTGCACCAGAGGAATTCGATTTACCTCCTGGGCGTTTTTCTTTTGAAGGTTTTTTATTAAACTTTATAAAGTTTGCAATTAAAAATTTAAGGCTTTTCTGGTGCATCCGATTGCAGTGGGCCCCATTTTGAACTGCTCTTGGGAAGTATTATCCCACATTGTCAGCATGGGGATACTTTTTCTATTCATATTCCACTGCACTTGCTAATGCTTTTGTGTGCAAAGGCTCATGTGGAGCCATTGTTCAAATTTGTCTCTATGTTTTTATCTATTGTCTTTGGATTTTGTTCCTTATATGTTTTCGTAACTATTTGGTAATTTTATTTTCTCGGTTGTGAGGGTTGATTTGCATGAGGGTTGATTTGCATGAGGTTGTTGGTGGGTGATTTGGAGCTTTTCTCCAATAGGAATAATATTAAATAAAACACTAATGCATGTGAATACCTATTTTAATATGTTTCTATGTGGTTTTTAGGGGCACATCAAATCTAAAAGAGACATTTTGAATAGGATATTGTTAGAATGAGCATGTGTATTACACCTCATTATAGTATGCCTATCCATAAAATAATATTAATGTGTAATGAAAGCATGAGCATTAGGAATTGTCCTAGACTCAATATGAGATGAAGCATATGATGACTCATAAGCATATGCATTATATCTAGTATATAGCACATGTGGAGGGAATATAATCATACGGTTTAACAATCTCATATATAGGCATATTAGTTGTAAAATCCTCAATAATCATTAGGCTAAATGTATCGCTATCACATGACAACTCCTTAGTAGGTATATGGTCATCAATATCACAAGTCATAGGTGAGGGATGATTAGTATGAAAATCATGAGTTCAAGTGAGGTAAGCATTTCTAAAAGTGCAAGATGAACACTATCCAACATGAAATTTAAAATAGATATCAAATACATGAAAAAATACCTCCATTGAGAATACATCTTGATACATAGCATAAAGTATAATAAAAATATTAAGAATGAAAGGATGATGTGTAACAAAAAAATAGGGAATGATCAAAATATGAGAAGTGTACATTTATATTTTTAATGGAACAAGACCCAAAATATGCCATTTAGGTATATTTTCCTAAGGTGAGAGGATGAGATAAAAGATAAGTGACATTATGCAATATACAAATTCTTACTAAGCCACAAACATAGATGAATCCAAACCTTAAGAAACTTGAAATGAATTGTAAAATCATAATAACATTAGATCTATCTAATACCTTATATAAGGAAATGAATAAAACTATGGTTAAACCTTGATGGGTGTAAACAATGATGGTTTCACTACTAATATAAAGTAAAATAACCTTTCCATAAATTTTATCAAGGCTAATAAAATAAAATGCATACAAATCAACATAAAATAACCTAGATTAAATATAATGACAACTAGGTATGATAATTTACAACTAAATTGTGGTTCTAATCATAAAATTAAATGGGATAGATTGTACACTCAATTCAAAAGCTAATCATGAGAAATTAATCTAATTTTGCACAAAAAAAATTATTTCTTGATGAATAGAAAAATATTCTCTATCTATAATTTACCTTAGGATTAAAATAATTTTTCATCCTTTTGTGGGTTGATCTTGTATAACTAGGTCATATCAACATGATGTAAATATATTTTATAAACTATAGGTTGAATTAGGGAAATTGCATATTTTTTAATTTATAATTCACAAAATTCTCTACTATCGATTGAGTAGTTAGATTTGGTAGTATTCAAAAACATGTTGGGACAAATCCCTAGATTGTAATGGTTATCTTCTCCTAGTTCCAAAGCCTTTGTTAGATCAAGGTTTTAGAGATAGAAATAATTAAAGACAATACCCTTTAGTCATGTAAATGTTCTAGAATGATAATGAAAATCTAAACTACCTTTTAGTACTCTAAATTGAAAGGTTCTTATAGTGAGTTTTCAATAAATAATCATAATAATTTATCCACATTCAATACATTTGAATCCCATTCCATATATAGATAAATCATGTAAAGCATATATCAAGGCAACTCAGTGTGATAATGAAATTGACAAGAGTTAAAAAAAATTAGATGTAAACTTTTTGAATGTTAGGTCAATTTCATGTGATGTGGGATCAATCCCACATGTTATAGGATTAATTTTAGAAAAAGAGGTTTAAATTGTGAGTTGGGTAATAGATGTATGGATGTGAATGAATGCATACGTGCAACATATAGATAAGGTATGTTAATATGCATGGATAAAGATAACATAGATTCAAATATAAATGAGTTTAAATGAAAAGACAATGATGAAGTAAGTTATCACATGTATGAATTTTAATATTACATATATAAGTTCAATAATAAACTAAGGAAAATTTATACATACATAATATGTATTCATATTCTCATGTATATACGTACAACATATAGATAAGGTATGTTAATATGCATGGATAAAGATAACATAGATTCAAATATAAATGAGTTTCAATGAAAAGACAATGGTGAATTAAGTTATCACATGTATGAATTTTAATAGTACATATATAAGTTACAATAATAAACTAAGGAAATTTTATACATACATAATATGTATTCATATTCTCATTAAATTAATAATTTAAATCAAATTTGAATTTTTTATATTAAAACATATTAGAATAAGATGTTAAGAATTTTGGCTATACCACGGGTTTGAGCAAATTGTGTGGCGTCTGGTTGGTGGCGAATGAGCACAATGGACTACAGGATATCTCAACGAGTTCTAGGTGCAATGGCTCTTCAAGTGTGGCCGTGGTTCGTACTGATACTCCTGACCAAGTTGGGATTGCGAATTCGAAGGTAATCAATTTTAGTGGATATTGGTGTATGGTGGCCTTGGTGGTACTGTGTGACTGCCTTTTTGGCTTTCTGAAGCCAACGTTCGATTTGGTTGGTGCCATTCACAAAATGGCTTTCCAATTCGAAGAAAGTGTGGTGGACCAGTTGGTGGAGATTGTTTAGGGTGTGGGTTATCGGTTTCACTAATCAATATCATATGGCTATTTATTTCTTTGTTTATATCAATATAGGGAGTTACCCCCTCTAGTAGCACTTACCAAAAAAAAAAAATGTTCAGAACTTTATATCCTCACTTTATTAATAATTTTGAGAATATTTAATTTTAAAAAATAATATAGCTATAATTCTTTTTTAATTTTTAAATTTTATAACTTTCTAAAAAAATATTATTATTAACTCATCATCGACATGGTAACAAATATAAATGAATCAAGGACTTTCCTCATTCTTACTCTCTAAGAGGACAACATTATCTATTTTTCTATTAAGTTGTCTATAGATAACAAGAGGAATTATCTTTTTTTAAAACTTGCATTCAATCAATGTTAATTCATAATCCACATTGTAGTGAATATAAGTAAATTGGTGACATTTCTCATTCTTACTTTCTAATAGGACAGCATTATATATTCTTATATAAAATTATATATAAATAACAATACAAATTATCTTTTTGGAAAACTTACATTTAATTACCAAACCATCGTTATATTATAAAATATTAGTATTATAGACTATGTGGTGTTATTTTTAATATAATTAACATAATATGATAGCTATTCAATTCATGTAATAAAAATGAAATATAAACATTCATGGAAAAATATCATAATCACCCTCAATTTAAAGGTAGATTTGGCACCACAAAAATAAATGTATTTTAATTTACCTTTAACAATTTGGTATACATGTCATTTAATATGTAAGCTCTACTACTACAATAAATTAGAAATAGAGTGGGATTATCTAGGACCTAAATCTGTTTCAGTTGCATCATTGATAGATGGATAAATTAATTGAGTAGCTGATGAATTAGATGAAGTTGTGCTTGTAGATGTTGATGTATGTAGTGGAGCATTATTTTGTGTAATACTTATATAAGCAGGCTTTGTGGGATCTGGCAAGTTGGTAATAGAAGGGTTTGAAAGCATTGCATATACATTGATCATTGGTGGGCGAACTGAAGGATTTGCTTGTGTACATAAAAGACCCACATGAATGTATCTTGAAGCTTGCTCATTAGGAATACTTTGCATTAATGTTTTGTCAATCACATCCATAATATTTCCTCCCTTGTAAGATCTCCATACCTGCATAAAAATGATTCATACTCATCTTCATGAGATATATAATTTAAAAAAAATAGTTGTAGTAACATATCTTATTTTTATCTTACCCAATCCACGAGGCTTTGAAATTCAAGAGACAATCTGCTATCGCTGTTCTTTCTTCCACATATAATTTCTAAAACGACAATGCCAAAACTATAGATATCAGCTTTGGCAGATAATTGACCTCTTAGAGCATACTCCGGTGCCATGTAACCACTGTATAATCAACAAGAATTATTAGACAATTTTACTTCAGCAGCAATCTTGAAAACAATTTTAAATAATTTTTTGGTGTAGAAGATAATTTAAAATTAAAAATAATTTGCACAGGAAAACAAATAACCATAATGCTTACAGTGTTCCCGCAACCCTTGTGTTGACATGAGTCTCATCGAGACGAAACAATCTTGCTAAACCAAAATCTGATATCTTTGGCTGCATTTTCTCATCAAGCAAAATATTGCTTGCTTTGATATCCCGATGAATGATCCGTAACTGAGAATCTTCATGCAAATATAGAAGCCCACGCGCTACTCCAAGTATGATGTTCAATCGCTTCGGCCAATCAAGCTCTTTGCTCCGCAGCGGATCTGTATTCACACCTCCAAATAAATGATTTATTACTTTCACTTAATTGGCCTAGACAATGATACTAATTTTAAATTCAGGCGGAATAAACCTACGAAATAGTATTTTGTCAAGGCTCTTCTTAGACAAGAACTCGTAAACAAGCAATCTTTCTGATCCCTCTGCACAACACCCCAGTAAATTTACAAGGTTACGATGTTGAATCCTTGCCACCAGCTTAACCTCGTTTAGAAATTGCTTCTTTCCTTGCAACGATTGAACGGAAAGTCTCTTCACTGCTATTTGTTTTCCGTTTGGCATTGTGCCCTGACATAAAAGAAAACACATAAATATGCAAAGAAGTACCAGAAGTCTGAATTAAGTAAAAATACTGCTTCAAACTTGTTTGTGATAAATTAAACAGGGAAAAGGGCTCTCAGAAAATAATCACGAAGATCAAGGTAGAGACTGCTAGCACACAGAAAATCAAATAACAGAGAAATCATAATTAGTCGGAAGTAAAGAAGAGCTCCAGTAAGAAGAAAGAGAACAAACAGCCAGCATCGAGCAGAAGCAGACAGAGCTGCTGAAGCCAAAGACCTGAATAAGGAGAGCCAAACAACCAGCATAAATGGAAGCAGAGGGAACCATAACAGAAACGCTAAAGTGCCAGAGGAAACCATAACACTCAGCAAAGACATGATCCTGGAGCAATGAACGCTGGAACAGAGACAGGACAAGGGCCAATTATGACAAGTAGAAGCTGCAAAGCAAGTGATCTCAGAGGCATAAAACAACCACAGGGAATCAAGAGTGAGGATCCCCATCTGAAGCAGAAACAGGGTGTAGGCCATCAACGCACCAGTTTCAAGTTATAAGCAAACTCCAAACCACAGAGAAAGCCCTGACAGCGAGCGGCAGCTAGAAACAAAAATAATCCCCACTCGATACACAGAAATGGGCAGAGATTATTTGTGGCGTGAGACCAGTCATTTGTCAACAGATCAATTAACCCTTCCCACAGAAGAGGATATCAGAGATTAGGTTCCTCCCCGTTAAGCATAGAATTGAATCTGTAATTTGCTAGAAGATCATCAGAGCAGTTTATCTCTCTGTAGAAGTGACTAAAAGTAAGATATCTGAGTAGATAATCTAGCAGACTGGACGATTTTTACCCAGATAACACATCCGAGTAAACATTTGAACAAGTCTATGTAAAACAATGACTGTAGATATGTGAAAATCCTGAATTGCGAACAGATCTACTCTCAAAATCAAAACAAAATAAAATAAAAGCAAACATTGGATGTCCGATTAGTATGGCTTCGGGACTTATTCCAATCTTCCATTCATATTTTCTCTATTTCCAACAAAACAAATTAAAATACTAAAATAGGCTTAAAAGAATGAATAAGTAACCTTGTTCAATTTAATAGTCCTGTCTTAAACAAGAAAACATAATCGGTTAGGGTCATGTTACCTTGTATACAGCGCCAAATCCTCCCTGTCCAAGCTTGTTATCTTCATGGAAATTTCTAGTTGCGGCTTTGATGTTTTCCAAATTAAAAACTATCTCCTTCTCCTCGCTGATCGCTGAGTCTTCCTCTCTCTCTAGTTTCTCTGGATAAGTAATGGAACAGGTGGAAAAAAAATTAAAAATTTGTATCTTACTAGAAAGATTCTTTCTCACCACAATTTGATGATAAAGAAGCGAAAAGTTTTTGAATCCCTTAAAATAACCTTACTAGCAAAGAATTTTTTTGAGACAAATTTATGACAAATTCAAGAAATTCTCGCAAAAATACCTTTCCTTAAGAGGGCTGGCATCCATGACACTGACTTGAATTTTCTTCGGATTGCAAACAGGCATAACAGTAACATGAACAACAAGCCGCCGACAATACCCAAAATTATACCTATTTTGTTTGGAGATTTTTCTACACACGAGGTTAATTTGCATGTTAACTTCACAAAGCAAAATAAACCCTATTTCGGTTGTTTAAAGATTATCAAGGAATAATTAAAATGAACTAGGAACAGCATTTATAGCAGACATAATATATATATGGGATTTATCGGCATGACTTAGGTTTGTTTGTAATAGGTCATGCGGATAAACCCTATATTAAATATTGTCGTCACATTCCTCTTCTATTGAATTTATCAGCAATAGCACACGAGGATAATTAAAATTAGCTTATAAAGTAATTGATATGCATACTACTTGGTGTTGGAGATGATAACGGTGGCTGCTGAATCGGTGGTGGAGAAAGCAGTTGGAGGGTAGACGGCGGTGGTGGAGGGGCAGGATTAAAGAAATTGTACGTTTCGTATCGAGCAATACAACTTCCGGAGCAGGTCACTCCACCTTGAAAGGTTCCATTGTCCGTCAAGGTCACACTTAACAGATTACGAATTGCATTTGTTATGCATATTTTGCAGTCCTCGGTAGAAGTCAAATCCAGAAGAAAATCGAATTGGGGATCGAAGGGCTTCATCTGACAGATTTGTGAAAAGCTCCCTAATTGCCGTACTAAATACGTCAGGCTGATCTGTGACCTTCCCTATATTGTAGAAAATGCTTGGATCGGTATCTAGCGTTCCGAAGAAGGAATACGTCTCGTAGCGTATGAAGCACTTGTCCAGCCAAGCTCTGCCTCCTCTGGCGTTTCCACAACTCTGACGAATGGTGGTATTTGCGTCTTGTGAACAGCTGAGACATTCCTCCACAGTTGTGTCTCCCCTACATTGGAGGAGACCATAAACTGTGTATGGACTTTGGCCGTAGACAGAAGTATTGAAACCATTTGATGATGCTGTATTGTTTTCAAGATTCTTAATAACTATGTTCAAATTACTCTCAAACTTAGCGCTTGTAAAATTATTGCTGCTGCATATTTGCGCTGAGCTGCAAACAATACATAAAAAGAGCACAACACAGAACAACTGTGAATACTTTGCACTGTAGGCGATCTGCATGTTGTTTTCCCCTGAAGAATTCTTTCAGAAAGCAGCCTTTCATTTCATTTTACCTGATGGATCACGCGAACTCTGTCCGCACATTTAATACTATTTAAAAATTCCAAAGATTTTGTAAAACATTATTAATTTAGCCTTTAAATATCTCTGACCAAAAAGCGTGTAAGATTCTCTGCATTGTGACGTGCCGCGTTAAAAAGTTGGGTTTTAAAAAAGGGTATGATCAAAGCTAATACATTGGTAATGCATGTGTTTTGTGAGCAAAGAGATTTCGTCTTACATAAGAATAATTATATTAGAAATGTGCCTAAAATCTTCAGTTTCGAAGTAATAAGAACTTAAAACTGTAACTGTATTTTATTTTAGAATTAAAATAATTAAATACAGCCATACGCCCATCAAATTTAGATAACATAAGTATTCACATTCATAGCTTAGTGGCTGTTTATTTTAGGTCGGCTAGTAATAGGTAGACAGAAGTTATTGAAAGTGGAAAATGGATGGAGATGTCACCTGCTGTACCACGCGGAGATGTAATAATGAATAGCTGGTGGAAAACATTTCAAGCCGGCATTATTGAATAAAAGTGTAGTTGATGGCCATGAACGTATCAGCGTGGAAGAGCATACAACTTGTAGCCCTCCTTTCCGTGTAAATTGACTGTGTAGCCTTTTTGCCGTATTAAAGTGGAAGATAAAGTAGTTGACCTTTATGTTTAACATTTTGTAATACTCAAAGCTTTTTAATATGTGATTTAAGTAAAATAAGTATTATATATATCTTTAAAAATTCTATAGAAAGTATGTGGATTTTTTTTTTTTTTTTGAGATGTCTTTTTTAAAATATTTTCTTAAAGATATATATATTAATAATAAATATTATATTATAAGAATATTTTTTTATCACGAGTTTTAAAAGGTATATATGCTAGTAGTGTCTATAATCAAAGTTTGGAATGTATAAGATTGTTTTGTGAAGGGGTATAGAAGGTAGAAATATTCTTGTGATTGTTATATAATGTATTTTTTACAATCATTGTTATATATTCTTACATGATTATATACTAAGAAACTTAAATGATAGTCCTAAATGACCTATGATAGTCATGTGAGACCTATAACAATCCTCAAAGACATGTGACAATCCTATGAAACTTATGATAGTCTTGAGAATCTTATGGCAGTCTTGAGAGACCTATGAAAGTCTTAAGAAACTTATGATAGTCGTATTTTCTTCATTTTTCTCATTTTTTTTTGTGTATGAGAAACTTTAATAATTGGTTTTTATGACTATCCTTTGGTTATTATAAGTATTTTAGCATGTGATAGTATGAGTTTAAGTGATTTCAATGATTTTCAAAAGGTTTCAAAAGTAGTTTTAAAGGTTATAAAGGTAGTTTTAAGATTAGATTGAGATTTGTGTATGAGATTGATTTTCTCTATTGTATTGTGATGGAACTAATCTCTTGATGATATATATAGGATTCATAGGGTGATCCCACAATATAGTGGTTTACACTTTCTGGGAGATCCTGATTTTTGTTGAAATCACATATTTTTAGTGTAGACACATAAAATATATTGATTGATCTCGTGCACCTGATCTTGATTACTAACACCACTTCGTCCTGAATCATCTCATTTACTAATCATTTAATTAAATTCATCACATTTCATCTCTTAATTAAATAAATTAATTTTATTTGATTAAGTCATTATCTCGTATTAATTAAATAAATCATTTTGTTTAATTAATCATAATGTCCCACTTTTAATTAAATAATTCATTTTATTTAATTAATCTTTAAATTCATTTCATTTAAATTAATTAAATTTATCTTTATTTGATTTAAAACTAACACCATTCTCTTTAATTAAATAAATCAAAATTTATTTAATTAAGTCTAAATCATTTTCTTCTCATTTTGATTTAAATTAATCCTAAAATCAAAATCAAAATGTCAAATCAGCTAAATCCTATCTTAATTAATCAAATATTGATTAATCCTAATCTTAATCCATCAAATCCTCTAGCTTTTGCAACTTGCTTATGAAAATCATTTTAATTGATTTATTAAATCTCCTTTTTCATTCAAAAAGGCATCAAAGGATGGAATATTCCTCAAATTTGAAATCTCCCCCCAAAAGTACTTGTCCATCCAACAAGGCATTAAAGGCCTTTTACATGTCCTTTGCCTTGAGCCAAGTGGCATTTAACTCTTCTTACATCCCCCTAAACATGTCACTTCAAATTCAAATTTCCCCCTCTTTACACATTGCCCAAAATGTGCTCCATCTCTCTTCAATAGCATGTTGACAAGTGGCGCTTTATCATTAGTTTATCTTTAATCCCACATTCATCACATTCTTCAATCCTCCATCCTTCTTTGTTATAAATAGAGGCCTCCTCTATTATATTTGATCATCCACAATCCATGTGAAATTATTATAGTCATTTTGAATCCATTCGCATCCACATTTCATTCATTTGTGTCCATGTTAGCATGAGATTTCATCAATCATAGCAAGGTTATTGTCATTCTTCATCAAGGATCAATCAATCATCATCAAGCTTATCAAGGAACTGGGAAAGGGCTTCTTTCCACATCAAAGAAGCACCAATTCCCCTATGGGATGCTGGTTTGAGCATTAGAATAGGATTTAATTAGCTTTCATTTGGTTTCTTTGATTTATTTCTTATTCATTGTGCTTTAAATGAATCTCATGGGGAATGCTAGTTTACATTATTTTATTGACTAACATTGTGTCGTTTGTCTATGTTTGAGCATGTCTAGATCAAACATTCACATTTAGAAAATATAATGATTTAATCCTTGAAAAGTTTCATTTAAAGGATTCCAATTAAAGAGGGTTTGATCAAACCATCTTAGATCAAACCCCCTTGGATAGAACCCCACTAGTTTTAAACCATACATATGAGTCTCATTTACACCTATTAAAATGATAAAAACCACTTTTGATTTACGTTTTGGGGGATAAAATGAATTTATTTAAAATTTATTTTTTGTAAGTATGTAGTCTTTATTATAAGCTTCCCAAAAAGCATAATTTTAAATAGATTAATTTGATTATTATATTTATTTTTATTTCTTGTGAATGTAGGTTTTTCACCAAAATCAACTTCATTATTCTTCACATGTGGAAAAATAGCTTATTATCAAAAAATCTGAAAAATATCTATGCACTAGATATTGATGTCATTGATCCAACAAATAAAAATAAAAATTGATACATACAAAAAGGTATGTTTTACCTAGTAAATCATGTCTAAATTATAACCTGATTTATCATGGTTTTGGGAGGTCTGATCCGGGCGAAGAAGCCGGGCTAGGGCCCTAGCTTCTTCTCTGTCTGGCGTCTGTGCTCGTGCTGCGTGCGTTCTGGTGCTGTTGGGGGGATTTTATTTCAGTGCAGGGGTCTTTTCCTTGGTCGGGCAGGGGTTTTTGTGTTTCTTTGGCCTGCGGGTGGGTTTGTTTCCTGGTCTTTGGGCGTGGGGAGTCCTCAGCGGGAGGTGTGCGGGGGTTTGAAACGGTGGGTCGCCTGATCCATCCCTTTCTCCCTTTTTTGTTGTTGTTCTGGCGTGTTGGCCTATGGAGAATCGTAGTCTAGCTGGTTTTCAAGTATCCTCAGGGGATTTGGAGATGATAGAGCCTTCCTCTCCTTTGCATGCCAGTAGCAAGGAACGGTCAGGCAAACCCCAATCTGGGGAAGGTGCCTCCTCATCAAAAGGAATGTTTCGGATAAAAAAAGTAAACGGATGCTTGGAGAGATCTGAAGATCGACCAGTCTTGGTCATTCAACCTGAGCAAGTTTTGGAGGATGTGGAATACTGGTGCAATCATGCCCTTATCTGCAAATTCTTAGGCCTTCGTCTTTCACTACCTGTGCTAGAATCTTGGGCACGTAGGGTTTGGAACCCTGAAGGGGATATGGAGATTCTTTTAGCGGCCAATAACTATTTTATGGTCATCTTCTCAAGCATGTCGGACAGGAATAGGGCTTTTGAGGGAGGCCCTTATTTCTTTAATCAGGTGGGGCTATTCATTAAGCCCTGGCACATGGGCTTTAACTCTGCTGAAGAGATCCCCTCTCGGGTGCCGGTGTGGGTTCGACTGCCGAGGCTTCCTTTAGAATTCTGGAGAGAAGATATCCTTCATTCAATCTCTTTGCTTCTTGGAAAACCTGTGGGATCGGCGTCACAAACTCAAGATCGCAAGGTAATTTCTTTTGCTCGTATTTGTGTAGAAGTTGATTTAAATAATCCATTACCAGATTCTATGGAGATTTGCATGGGTTCATCGTCTTGGATCCAACAGCTGGATTACGAGACCTTACCATTTAGATGCAGAATTTGCCACGAATATGGTCATCTACATCGCAGATGCCCCAGATTTAAATCTTCACCCTTGGCTACCTCTGGACCTCTTAAGGAAGACAAGGGGAAGGCTCCTTTGTCTGATGGACCTGTTGATAAGGAAGGATTTACTCAGGTGAAATCTCGTAATAAAGGAAAAGGCAAGAAGAGAACCTGGATGGATAGACAGAATGATGGCACCTTTAATAGGTTTGAGGCTCTTGAGAGCTTAGTCCAGGAAGAAGGAATTCCAGTTGAGCTCTCTTCTGGGGATATAGGTCAGCTGGAGGCTCAGGATGAGGATGCTAAGAAGGAGGATCAGATTTTACCTTCAGGGGACCAACAGGTAGGTCAGATGGGTATGGATTTACCTTCTCAAGCTCAGGGTATCGGAGATCTCCAGGAGTCATAGGCTCCGATGGGTACTGCTGTGGAAGCTCCTGTTCCCCCTACTTCTAAGGGAACCTCTGATCCTGTGAAGGGTAATAAGGCTTCTCCAGCCTTAGGCTTGCATCAAAAATCCTTTAAGAAGGGGCTTCTGGACAAACCGTCAAGGAGTGGAAGGAAGACTGATCAAGAGAAGGTCAAAATTATGGGCGACACACTGGTTGAGTCTGGGTCTGTGAAACCCATCGATTCTCACTTCTCCCATCCTCATAAATGATTGTTTTATCATGGAATGTAAGGGGGTTGAACAGCATCCCTAGACAAAAGGTTGTTCGCTCATTAATTGAATCTCAGTCTCCTGATTTGGTCTTCATTCAGGAAACCAAGCTTACTGTGGATGGTTTGGCTAATTGTGCCCCGCGTATTTGGCCCCAAGGTTATTGGCAGGGGGTGGGGGCTTTGAGCAGTTCTGGGGGGGTGGCTTGTTTCTGGAATCCGAGGAAAGTCTCACCCTTATGGTGGATCTCTAGCCGGTTTGCCATTACTTTGGTTGCCTCTATTTTTGAGACTGGAGAAAGATGCCTTTTCTCCAATATTTATGCTCCTACTGATCTTCCAGGTAAGTCACAGCTTTGGGATCACATCAAATTCATCCGGTCTCTAGACCCCTTCCTCCCATGGATTATGGCCGGTGATTTTAATGCTATTATAAGTTTGGAGGAAAAACGTGGTGGTTTAGCTAGGCTGGACCCTTCTTCAAGTCTGCTTAGAGATAACATTGGTTTTCTAAATCTCATTGATGTGAAGCCAACTAATGGTGTGTTTACCTGGAATAATAGGAGATGTGGTGCTGAGGCTATTTCTGAAAGGCTTGACAGATTTTTGGTATCCTGCTATTGGTTGCACAACAGGTGGACCACCAGTTTAGAAATTCTTGATTGGAGGGGTTCTGACCATTGGCCCATCAGATTCTCTGTCTCCCCTTATGGTGTCACCAAAAATCCATCTTTCAAATTTCAATTGATGTGGTTAAGAGATCAATCTTTGCAGAATCTTATGCTGGATTGGTGGTATGAAGGGAGGCCTGCCCATGGGACGGCCATGTTTACTTTTAGTAAGAGGCTTCAACATGTGAAGTACAGGCTGAAGAGGTGGAATAAACAGTGTTTTGGGAACCTACATGTTCAGAAAATAGCAGCTCAGTCCAAGTTGGATAGCATTACCCGTCAAATTCGAGACCAGGGGTTGTCCCCTGAGCTCAAGAATGCTGAGTCCTTGGCTCTTAAAGGTTTAGAAGAATGGGAGCTTCGGGAGGAGATCTTCTGGAAGCAGAAATCTCGTATTGATTGGCTTCAGGAGGGAGATAGGAACACAGCTTTTTTTCATAACTCAGTTAAGGCTCGGAGGCAGGGGAACTCTATCTCCTCTCTTGTTTCACTGGATGGGGCCCAACTTTCGTCTTTTGAAGAAATCTCCAGGGAAGCTGTCAACTACTTTTCAAATCTTTTTACCAGGGAGAATCTTGCAGTTAGGAATGAAGAAAGGGCTATCTTGGATTGTATTCCCCACCTAGTCTCTGCTGAGATGAATGGGGCTCTCCTATGTCCAATCTTGTTACCTGAATTGGAGAAAGTAGTGTTTAGTATGAAAAAAGGTAAAGCTCCTGGCCCTGATGGTTTCCCGATTGAGTTCTTTCAGGAATTCTGGGAAATAATAAAGTATGATCTCCTTGAGGTTGTTCAGGAATCATATAGGAACAAACAAATGCTCAAGTCTTTGAATTCTACTTTTTTGGCGCTCATACCTAAGAAGGAGGGAGCTAATCGGTTGGACCATTTCAGGCCTATTGCTTTATGCAATGTCGTATACAAGATCATCACTAAATTGATTGCTGAGAGACTCAAGCCACTCCTTGGTGCTTTGATCTCTACTGAGCAGGGTGGATTTGTTGAAGGAAGACAAATTCTTGATGGTGTTGTGATAGCTATGGAAGCTATTCATTCTATGGCATCCTCTAAGGAGAAAGCTATGTTCATCAAACTTGACATGGCTAAAGCTTATGATCGGGTGAGTTGGGAGTTCTTACAGAAAATTCTCTTGGCTTTTGGCTTTGATGAGGAGTGGGTGAATTGGGTTCTCAGTTGTGTGACCTCGTCCTCCTTTTCTGTTATCATTAATGGGGAACCTTCAGATTTGTTTAGTGCTTCTCGAGGACTTCGGCAAGGGGATCCTTTATCTCCCTATCTTTTCATTATTATGGCAGAAGGTCTTGGCAGATTTATCAAATCTCAGGTGAGGCTGGGTCTTATACAAGGTTGGTCCTGGAACAATAATCTCCCTCCTTACTCTCATCTTCAGTTTGTGGATGACACTGGGTTGATGGGCTTGGCTAGAATTAGTGAGGCCCTACATTTCAGGAGAGCTTTAGACATCTATTTGAAAGCTTCTGGTCAGAGTATTAATGATGATAAATCTTCCATTTATTTCTTTAATACTCCCCGGCTTATTCAGAACAGGATCGCTAGGATTCTCAGATTCCAGATTGGTTCTCTTCCCTTGATGTACCTTGGGATTCCTTTGGCTTTGGGTTCTCAGCGTAGAGATTTCTGGCAGGGGATTTTGGATAAATTCCGGAGTAAGGTTAGTCACTGGACTTATAGATGGCTCTCTTCTGCTGGGAGGGTGATTCTCCTAAAGACTGTGGTGCAGTCTCTTCCCATTTATAGGTGTTGTGTGCAGGTTCCCCCTTCCTCTTTTGTGAGGGACTTTGATGCTCTTTCTCGGAAATTCCTTTGGTCGGGCAACCTTCTCTCTTCAAAGTGGAGTTTAGTCAGGTGGGAGTCTGTTTGCAGGCCGAAGCATGCTGGGGGCCTTGGCCTCAGGTCTATGGCTCTTGTGGTCACGGCCTTGGCGGCCAAGCTGTACTGGAGATGGTGCAACAGTCAGGATCAAGATTGGGCTAAGGTTCTTGCTCTCAAGTATTTACCTGGGGCTGAGAGCCAAGATGTGTCGCGACTTGCTTTGTTGGGAAAAGGCTCTTGTATTTGGGATACTCTGAAGAAGGGAGCCCAGCTTATTAAGGATGGTCTCTTCTGGATCTGTAATAGAGGCTCTGATGCTCTGTTCTGGCAGGACTCTTGGGATGGTTTCCCCCCCATTCTTTCTAGTTTCCCTCAGCTTCAGCCTCTTTTCCATATCTTCTCTGATGCTGGATGGATTAAGGTGGAACATTTCAAAACAGTCAAGCGTATTGGTCAGGTGGAGGTGTCCTGCTGGAAGGATCCCCAGGAGTGGCCCGTGGGTGGCTCTGATGAGGATCGTGCTGTTCTATTTAAAGTCTTGGAGGGTAGGCTTTGCAGTTCCCTTAATGAGAGGGACAAGTTGGCTTGGAGTCCCAGCCCAAAAGGTAAATTTACTGTTGCTCAAGGCTATGCTGTGCTTGACAAGAACCTTCATGGTCCTACGGAGGTGTCTTGGTGGAAGAAGGTTTGGAATAACTTCTCTTGGCCCAAGTGCAATTTTTTCTTATGGTTGGTTGCTCAGAAGAAATGTCTCACTTGGGAGAATCTCCGCAAGCGTGGTTTTCATGGGCCTTCTATGTGCTTCCTTTGTTCGAGCAATGAAGAATGCTCTTCCCATTTGTTCTTTCATTGCCCTTTTTCTAGAGAAATTTGGCACAGGTGGTGGGAGGCCTGGCATCAGGGTTGTGTACATGCATCCTCCCTAATAGAGTTTTGGGAGAGCCTGGGCAGGCCTCCTGTGAAGACTTCTTTCCTACAGGTGGCGTGGGCTGTTGGGCCTATTTTCATTCTTTGGAACCTTTGGCTGGAAAGAAATCGTAGAGTTTTTTGTGATTCTAAGCTTGGAAGTGGTCAATTGTGGAAGAAGATTATTAGCAGGCTTCAGGAAACTATTTCTGCTAAGTGTGATATGGATGATAATATTGATCCTGGTGATTATGCTATTATGAGGGATTTGAACCTCGGGGATAATAGTAGGGGATGCAGTGCTGGAAATAGATCCCGACATGGCAAGCAGCGGGTTTGCCGTGATGGGAGGTGGATGCCCCCCCTGTGGGGGTCCTGAAGATTAATACGGATGGCTCTTCTCGGGGGAACCCTGGACATGCGGGTGTTGGTGGTATAGGTAGAGGTGAAGATGGGGGTGCTGTGTTCCTCTTCTCTGTTTACAAAGGGCAACACTCTAATAATCTGATGGAGGCCCTTGCTATTAAGATTGCCGTTGAGTGTGGCTGCTCTTTAGGCTGGAGGAGGATTATCTGTGAGTCTGACTCTCAGATTGTTGTGGATATGCTGAACAACCAGAGATTGGATGATGTTAATTGGCAATTAGCCTCGGTGATCAAACAGATTCTAAGTGTATGTCATTCCCTGGATTCTGTCTCCTTTTGTCACATCCCTAGAGAATGGAATCAAGTGGCGGATTGCTTGGCGAAGTGGGCCTCGGAGAATGGGGAGGGTTGGAATATTAGTGGACGAGATGAGTTATCGTCTGAGGATCTTGGGACCCTGGAGAGATTATTATTGGATGACAGGAATATGTAGTGTTGTTGATGGTCTTTTTGGTTGCTTTCCTATTTTGGTGGGCCTTTGGCCTATGCTTTGTATTTTGGATTTGATTGAATAAATTTTTACCCCTTTTTCAAAAAAAAAAAAAATGTCTAAATTATAACTGGTTTGACTTTGAAACTTAATTAAGAAAGAAATATTCAATGAAATGCTATGAAACCAATTCCATGCACTAGATATCACAATTATGAATCTAAATTCAAAAAAAAATTTAATCATTCATAGAAAAAAGTTTGTGTTAACTAGTAACATCACTCTTTAAAAATGGTGTTTACTATTAAAAACTTTTTAAGTAGATGGGAAAAGAAGTGCAATTTTATTCCAAAATTTTGAAAAAATATATTTAGAATTTACAAACAAAATGTCACGAATCACTAGTTTGCATCATCTTCAAATTCTTCACGGTTTAGCCACTATAGGTTCCCAAAAGTGAAGATTTAGTTAAAAAATTAGTTCAATGTCAGTTTGGCCAAAATTGTAAACCAATATTGTGGGATCACCGATCATGCTAAGGAAATGAGAAAAGACTCTAACATCAAACAAGTGTGAAGTTGAGAATGTGTAGAAAAGAGAAGGAATGAGGCTACTAGTGATAACTTTAAGAAACCCTCCTCAAAAAAGGATATAAAATTATGGTGAATCTTTCATTTTTTAAGAAAAAAATATTAATTTTATTGGTGATTTTTTTACATCACTAAAATTATGTAGAGAATTTTGGAAAATCTTAAAAAATAATAGGAAAATACATTAATTATGATGTTGAATCCATCCAATTTGAAATAGTTCTCATAAAAAAGTAGGGGCCTAAGGGTGAAAAATATTGATGGGTTTAAGGGGTAGACTATAATATTTATTTGCCACCATTGTTTTAAAAAATAATATAATGGTCCTCATTATATTCTACAAGGTAAAATGTACCCATGATCTATATTTTTTATGGGGCTCAAAATTGTTTTTAGATAATTGATTTAATGATCCGCGTTGTACTCTACAAGGTAAAATGTACCCACAATCTATAATGCTCATGAGACTTGAAATGGTGGACCCCATGGGCATTACAAATTGTGGTTACATTTTACCTCTTGGAATACAACAAGGGCCATTATATTATATTATAAATCAATGGTGGAAACTAAATATTAGAAATATAGTCTTAAAAAACCTAATAATTATTATATACTATTGGCGAATTAATATATATTTCTACTATAATTTATCAAATTTAGGTGCACTAATCTAATCATGGATTAAATATTGTGGCAAATTTTTGAGTTAGTTTTTTAATAAAATAATTTCTTTGGTGATTTAAGTAAGACTACAATAAAATTTTGTAAAAATGTAGCCATTCAAGTCACATTATAACTCAAACTATTAGCCAATTTTGGATTCCAAAATTTCAACTATTAGCCAACTTGTGAATATTAACCACTAAAAAAATCATTGGAGGCTACTTCATGAACTTAGGAAATTGAACACCATAGAAGAAGACTCTTGGTCTAGGAACACCAAATGTTTCAAGTGAAAAATATATTATAAGGAATCTAATGAATGCATATGAAAGTGTTGGTTCCACCTAATGTACCAAAGATAGTAATATCACACAGTATGGCATTACATCAACAATATTAAGCAATAAAACAAAGAAATATTGTCTCATTAGAAAGACAAGTTAATCATTGAAAATAACTAGAAAAAATATCATTAGAATATTATTTTATCTATTTGTAATGTTTCATTTACAATGTGAAATTGACATCTATCTATAGGTTTGATTTTGAAATTTATAAAATTCTACTATTTAATTCATTAATTTATGTATATTCCCTCCCCCTTTCTTCTATCTTAAAGATAGTGATATTTAAGAATACCTTGGAGGTTACCATTTTTTCCCTACAAAATATGTTGTACTAGGTCAACCCATGGAAATATATGTACGAAAATTGAAACTAATACACTTGAGATAGGAGTATGCTTCTAGAATATTTGTGTAAATATAGAATCCTAAATTAGTACATTAATTAACATGTTGCAATGCCTTAATAAGAGAGAGGACTTTTGAATTCTAGATCAATGCATGGATGCAAATGTAATGACAGAAATTGTACGCCCTTCTTGGAGATGGTATAATTTCTCACTTAATCTGGGAATGGTTAACATTAAAATGGATCCAATGTCACCATGATCTAGTGTTGTAATGTATTTTATACATTCACATTGTATTTAGGGCCCTTTTAAGCTAAATAGACCTAATAAATTGCCTTAATTTACTATTGTAAAGTACATTTATTTGCACCTTCACATTAAGTTTAGGACCTTTGTAAACTAAATGGACTTAATTATGCTTTTATTTAGGGTGTTGTAAAGTGTATCCTCACACTTTCACACTAATCTATTGATTCATTAAATAATTAGGCTTTTGTATGCTTTATTTGGCCTTATTTTGCATCCACAAGCCTTAATTAATGCATCTTTCCAAGGATAATCCCAACATAAACCAACATCCAATCATAATTCAGGTGATTTTAGGTTGTGTGGCACATATTTAGTGATTTGGGACTCATACCCCACCTTGGGTGTATGAGTCCCAGCTAGGTTTTGGGGCCTTGGTCCTGATTTTACATCATTCTAAGCATTTTTTCAAAATGTGTCCCATAGTTAAGCCTAATGGGACTCATACACCAATTTTTGTGTATGAGTCCCATGTAGCCTAAAATCAAACTTAATTCAAATTCTTGGCGATATTTTATCCTTCTAGATTTGATGTCCACTTCTAGTGTTGTAATTTCAGGAAATTTGACATAAACAAGTATAAATACAAGGTTATTTCACTCATTTTCACCTAAGACTCTCATGAAATCATACATTCTAGCAAATTTGAGTTCACAAGAGCATTGAAGGACATTCAAGAGGATCTTTAAAGAATTCAAGGGGATATTTCTTCATCATTTGTTGCAACAATTCAAGATCCATTATCATGTCAAAGAAATAGAGCATCAAGCATGTTGTTCAGCTAATGTTGTGATCTAGCATTCAAGATCCAAGAGTAAGCATTGTTCTACACTTATTTCAAGATCAAGATCTACATTCTTCATGGCCACTTCATGTTAGATTGTTTAATTACATCTCAAGACATCATTCAAGGTATCATCATTGCATATTTCATATTCCATGCTTCTATTTCATTATTAAATCATTTGGTTTGATTACCTAAAAGGGGTTTGACCAAGGAAAACCCCCATTTCCTAACAACCAACAAGTTTTCCTCTCTTTAATGTGTGATTGTAGGTTTATAGATTGAAGAAAAGTGGATTTGAAGCCTTCAAAATTACCAAAATGACAATGTTGCAAATGTTGTCAAAGGTGTCATGAAAAGTTGTCAAGACTCACAAAAACTTAGATCTAGGGAAAAAATCCATCCAATTTGCATGAGATCAGTGGGAAAGTGCTTATTTGATCCATCTTCAAATGTTTGAAAAGTTTTAGTTCAAGATTCTACTCTTGGGACACTTCGCGAAAAAACATGACACTTCACGACAATTTGGGTATATGAGTCCTAGTTAGGGTTTCAGGGAACAGTTTCTAGGTTTTGTTCCTCTTAGTCTGCAACCCTAGATTCTATTTTTTTAGCTCTTTAGGACCACCTAGGACCCATATGCCACAACTAGCATATGAGTCCTAGTGAGCATTGAGAGTCAGGATTTCAAGGTTTTGGAGGTTGTTTTGATCACATCTTTCCTCTAGGTGCACCTTTGTTCATTCATAGTTTGTCATTTTGTATTTCAGTTTCACTCTATGTCATCTAGTTAGGTTTTGCATGTCATTTGTATATCTTATCTTTCCAAGCCCTAGCTTGGTGGGGAGCCACTCTTTAGTTTTTAATCATACCCTAGGACACCCTCTTATAGATCTCTTTACTTCATTTCATCCCTAGTTTGAGATCTCTAGGGGTCTCTCTGAATGTTATTTTAGTGAAATAGGAGGATCCAATATCCCCTTGTGTTCCATCTTCCAAAAAGTTGAAACCCTATTTCCAACACTACATTTTGGTGAACCTGCATTTAGAACGTCTTAATTCTAATTTGGAGTGCATTATTATCTTAGATTTAGCTTGCATTAACATTACATTAGGGTTTACATTAGTTATTTGGCATCTAGGGTTTCTAATTCTCAAGCATTAATGAAAGCGCATATAGATTTCATTTTTGTATCTTAGATAATTCAATTTCACTAAAATTTTGTAATTGGAAACAATCAAATTAGTATACAAGACATAAACATTAGAATCAACTCATAATTTGTTGAAATCAATGCAAAAATCCTAATCTGGGACCCATATGCCCCTCTAGGCGATTTAGTCCCAGTACAAGTTACAATTTTGCCTACTTTCTGAGAATTATGTGTTGAGTATTTTTCAACATTTGAACCCCTAAGAAACCCTGGCTGGGACTCATACACCTCTCTGGCGATTTAGTCCCAGATTAGGCCTGAAACTGTATTTTACAACATCCTCATTTCTGTACTTCCTAAGCTTGTTGGTGTAGACACTTTAAAATGACCTAGGCCTACAAGCTCTATTTTTACCACTTTCGTCCTAGCATAATTATGACATTTAATTATGTCTTTGGTCCACATTCGACTATTAATTAAATAATTCATAATTGTTTAATTAATTCATGTTCTTTTATTCTTCACGATTATTAAATAAATAAATTCTATTTATTTATTAAATACATCATTAATTGTCTAAGTCTTCCCCTAATTAAATAGATTTCTAAATTTATTTAATTACCTTTCTTCATTTATTTCTTCCTAATTATTAAAATAAATAAATTTTATTTATTTATTTAATATGTCACTATTCATCATAATTAAATGAATTTATTAATTTATTTAATTATTAATCTTATCTTCTATATTAAATAATTATCTTTAATTATTTAACTGCCAAATTTAACATTTCTCTCATTTTAAATAAGTTAATTATTTAAAATGATTTCACATTCTTAACTGTCAGTTCATTTTAGTAAATAATCTAAAAATTGATTATTTATTATTTCACAAAATCCATATTTTGAATTAATTTAATTCAAAATGGTAATATTCCTCCAAAAAAATCAAGTAATCAGGCAAATTCTTGATTTTCCAAATCTGATCTTCAGTTTAGCCCTTATTTTCTTGATTTTTTGAATCTCACAAATCAGGTAGTCTTTATCTTCTTGATTTTCGAAAATCTTTATTTTCTAATTGATTATCTCATTTATTCTCCACCGCTGATTCGATCTTCTTAGATGACATCTCCACCACTCGTTTAAGGATTTTTCCCTAACCCTGATTAGGGATTATCAAATTTAATCTCGTCCTCTAATTTTAGGTCTTTGTCGAAAGTCAATCTCACCCATCCATTCAAAATGGCATTTTCTATAAAATGCTATTTTGCTCTCATTTTTAGATTACACACTTGCACACTTTGACATTTTTATAGAAATTGCAGCATTTATTGTCATATTCCATTAAGTTTTGGCATATTTAGGCATAGGCATTTTCAATCATATTGTCATAGGCATAGGCATTTAGATTTAAATCCTTCAAAGCTTGTGTAGGACTTAGGCTTGTTGTCAGGATCTCGTTGAAAAACCAGTAACATGATGAAAAATCCAAGGACAATCATGATACGTCATTGTTTTTCTAAATCCTGTTGTCAGGACCTTGCTGAAAAACTAGTAACATGATGAAAGCCAAAAGACAAGATAAGACAATCATGATACATCACTGCTATTCTAAATCTCGTTGTCAGGATCTTACTAAAAAATTAGTAGCATGATGAAAGCCAAAAGACAAGTGCCAAGTGTTTGCCAAGTGTGCCTAGATGCCAAATGTTTGTAATGTCGAGATTTAGGTCTGATAATGTCGAGATGCCAGGTGTCAATGTTTTGACGATCGATGCCGAGATGACGAATGTCGAAGATTAACAAATTTAGGAAGGACACATCATGAATAATGTCGATGTCGAGAAGAATGATCCCTAAATGTCAAAAGGGATTCCTCAAAATTCCAGATGACAAATGACAATGCCTAGGATGGACACATCCTAAAGCATAAATGACAGAGATTATTCTTTAGAAGGACACATCTGAGGAATACTGATGTTGAAAAGAGTGATCCTTAAATGACAAGAGGATTCCTTAAAAATGTCGGATGACAATGACAATGCCTAGGAAGGACACATCCTAAGGCATGAATGACAGAGGCTATTTTGCAGAAGGACACATCTGCAAGGTAACCAAGAGTTGACAGTTTGACTAGTTATGATAATGAAACTTCCTTTGACCAAGTTTTGACCAAAGTTTGGGCTGAGTTTGACTCGTGTTTACCATATGTCGATATTTGCCATGATGATATGATTGACGTGCTGTTAAGATTGTCATATTGAAATAATTGGTTTAGGAGTTTTATCCATTTGGGAATGATTCGTTTTGACTTGAAGAAATTTTGACGTGTGTGCCAGTGTAATGCCATGAACCCTAATGGACTGACCTAGTGCGGCCTTGGGGGCTCATCGACAGATGACCTTGCCTACGTCATGCACTCAGAAACCTCTTAGTTCGACATGACCAATGAATTTGTCTTGATGACCAAAGATTGCGCCATGATTTTATTTTGGCAAACCTAAAAGGACTGACCTAATGTCTCGGGGACTCAAGTATGAGTCTTTCCTACGTAGCAAATGTGCAGAGACAATGTAGTTCAAACAATTGACAAAGACTGATTGATTGACTTGACAAGGAATGACTCTTTTTTTTGTGCTTTTGAGCAATTTGTCATTTGTTGTGGTTTTCTTCAGGACACTTCGGTTTTTAGGTCTTTCTTCATGACATTTTGCGATGTTTTTGGTCTTTTTTGAGGACTTTTTGCCATGTTTTTGGTCTTTTTTCAAAACTTTTTGTGATTTTTTTGTCTTTTTTTAGGACTTTTTATGATTTTTTTTTCTTTTGTCTGTTTATGATTTTTTTGGACTTTTGACATTGTATAATTTTTTTGGAATTTTGACAGTTTATAATTTTTTTGGACTTTTGATAGTTTATAGTTTTTTTAGACTTTTGACAGTTTATGAGGATCACGACAAATGCATGTGAATGATGCCTATGCATGAGAATCTAAAGAAAAACATGATTGTGCCCCTAGTCAAGTTGAATACCAATTGGTAGGTGATGATAGTGTTGTTTGACGTGGGAAGGACACATCCTGAAACAATGTGAAGATGACGATAATGTGATGAAAGTATCGAGGTCCACAGTCAGGGCATGAACAGGGTCAAGTAATGTTTTGGATAATGTGCTTGTATGAATTAGACTCGTTACATTTGGAATGACTTGGTTAGGAATAAATGGGATGATGAAGCATCCTTAGACCGTTTGACAAGGGAAAGCCAAGATAGGTGATAGACATGAAAGGGTGAGAGGTGGCCTTGGTAAAGGATGGGAGACTCATGACTAAGGCAATTGGCATATTATTTTCAAGGACTATCTCACATAAGGATAATGAGGTTTATGTCAGCAATGACATGATGTTTCACGGATAATGTATGACCAAAGGATAGGCATGTCAAAAAATTTCCCAAAGCATGATTTATGTGTGCTAGTTTTATGTCAAGACCAAGATAGGTGGGAATGATATGGATTAAATGGTCAGATGCCAATGCTAAGAGGAAGGCCTAGGAGATGAGATGACTTTCCCCCAAGTGTAAGAGTCCACATAGATGATTTTTTTTACACATGACGCCTGTTTTCCAGGTTTTCATCATGGTACTTATCCAGGGTGCCTGTTTGCCAAGTTTTCACCATTGGATGAAATTTTTCTCTTTACTATTTTCATGACTTTGAATTTTTTTTTTGGTGTCACCAAGATGCCTATTTTCTAGGTTTTCATCAGGGTGACATTTTTTTAATATTTTTATATTGATTTGTATTTGGGATATTTTAGGATGACCTTGATGCCTTAACTGACCACTGATTGTTTTGAAGTTGTTGACGGTGTTGATGTAGAGACTGGTGCCATGATATGCCAATAATGACCTTGCTGAAGGAGTTGTCTTGTCAGGATCCTAGTGATTGCATACAATTGATTGATGTCATTGTGATCCTTTCTAATACTAGAATTGGCCTTATCAGAATACACACATCGCGATAGAGTGCCATGAGAGTCCTTGTGGTAAAGAGTTGCTGCTATGATGTGTCAGATTTGTGACGTGGGATTTTTGGACTTTAGGCAAGATGTAGGGTTATGACAGATGATGGTAGATGTGGAAAAGTTGTTTGGACATTTAGATGAATAACTTTTTATTTTCCAAACTTGGTATGGTGGACGACGGATTTTGGAGGGATGGCATTTGGAACCAACACCTTTAGATGCCTTGCTTGATGACCATTTTGAAGGAGGTGGACATGTGTTATATGTGGGAGTCCTCTTGTATTGTGGCTCCACATTGTGATTGACTTTTTATTTTGACATATTTTGTTTTCTTGATTCACTTGTCTTTGGGATCCATTTTAATTTCATTTGTCCAATTGTCTTTTTGTTTGATTCAATGGCCTTTGACATTTGATTTTGATCTTTTGATTTGTATGAATTTTGTCTTTGTTGGTTCCAAAGGGAAGGTTTAAAATGTTGAGAATGACGGTTTATGGTGTGGGTGGAAGGGGTGATGGCAACAACCTTATGACAAGGATTTCTCATGGACTCTATTTTGACATTTGTATCTGACAAGGTTGCCCCCAGTATCAAGGAGTTTCCACTAACATCATTTGATTTTCTAACTCAAGAATAGCCAAGACCTTGATGTCTGTAATTTTTGTGAAGTTGTATTGGTTCTTGAATGCCTTGCTTGTGTATGCCTAGTCCTTTGCCTTGATAATGCATGCTTTGACATATTCTATTTGTGATGGGGTATTTGTTGTTTTGAAAGCAAGATGCTAACCCATCATGATGTATGTGGACACTGTTACTTGGAATATTTTTGTCTGCGAGGAAGCCTGCTCTGACAAAGATAAATGACCCTAGTTGATAAAGTGTCTTAGCTTCATTATCATGTTGGACATATTTCTGACTGATATCTTTGGTCTGATCTTGTGACATGTCAGGTTCAGATGATTCTATTGGTGCTTCCAAGTCGATGTCAAAGCCATCATTATGGTCAGTGCCATAGAGTTCAGTAAATTCAGCTATAGCTTGATCATTTTCAAATATGTCCATAATGGAAGACTCTTGTTCTTGAGGAATATCATCTATGTGTGTCATGGAGGAAAGTGTCTCATTTTGGAAAGTGTCAATAGTCGAGGCCTGTATAGGGTCATTAACTGTTTGATCATAAATGGCGTAAAGGTCAAGGAGTGGATCATTTTGGATTTCTTGGTCAATGGTAGGGTTTTTGTCAAAGATGGGGTTGTCATGGATTTGGACTTCTTGGTAAATGGTGGGGTGATGGGGTTTTCATGGATGATATAATCAGAAATAGAATTATTATTAAGGATAGGTGTGTTTTGGATGTCATGATTTTCTTGAAGGACTTCTTGAATGGAATTTAAGATAGGGTCATGGGATGAACTACCTTGTTCTTGACATGAGGGTGACATTATAAGGTCATGCTTTGGGATTTTGTTTTGACATTTATCCTCAGGTTTAGACAATGGGATGTTCCTTTGAGTAATGATAAAATTTCCATGACTAAATGTGGCTTGTGAGGGGGTGACTTGAAAAGGATTAATGAATGAAGGACTAGGATAGGACGTGGAGACTTGGACTAGACTAGTATGTGAAGGACTAGGATATGACATGGAGACTTGGACTGGACTAGTGTGTGAAGGACTAGGATATGACATGGAGACTTGGATTGGACTAGTGTGTGAAGGACTAGGATAGGACATGGGGACTTGGACTGGACTAGTGTGTGAAGGACTAGGATATGACATGGAGACTTGGACTAGATTGGTGTAAGGTTGACTAAAATGGGACGTGGAGACTTGGACTAGATCGATATGGTATGATGTGGGGACGTGACATGAGTTGGTAGATGGTTGATAAGGCATGTAGAAGTGGACGATATTGATAGGTGAAGGACTAGCATATGACAAGGAGACTTGATATGGACTAGTGGACAGTTGGTTTCCTTTGTCAAAGTTAGGATAAGGGTTATTAATGGATGTTTGTTGTGGACTAATGCCATGGATGGTGTTAAGTGACTTTTGGTAGTGAGGATAGATGGATGGAGGACTAGGAATCATGGATTGTTGGTACGAAGGGAATTGATTTTCGGTTTGGAGGAATTGTCTCTTAAAGTCTAAGGCTTGTTGGTATTGACCTATATAGAGTAATTGGTATTCAACTTTACTAGCAAGCCTATCAATATTTTTTTGAAGGGAAGACAAGGTGGTGGATGTCATGATGTTAAATGCAGAGTGATAATGACATTTGTCTAAGGGAAATGACTAATGCAAGGTGATAAAATTGTCAAGAAAGGATGCCAAATACCAAGGTGACAATGAAGACTAATATGAAAATGTTGACTAAGGAAAATGACCAATGCCAAGTCTAGATGCCAAATGAGGACTATGATGCAAAGTCTAGGTGCAAAATGAGGACTAAGATGGACAATATTTGGAGAAAAGTTTGTCTAACCACTCTAAGCCTAACTTATGTCTCAATTTTGGTTATCAAAGGACTTACTAAGGGGACTAAATGACAAGGTCAAAATGATGAGTGAGCCTGCCTAGCTAACTAGACTGTTGAGTTGGAGGTTCTCACAAAAAGGACAATGACCGAAAAGAGGAATAATGACTAAGTCCCAGGATAACCTTGTTTTGAAACAATGGTTTTGCAAAGTATGGCGAGTTAGCCGAATCCAAAGTCTATCAAGATGAGACCTAAAGACAAGTTTATGTTGGAAATGATGATTATGACACCTAGGGAATGCGACTAAGATTTGGAAAATTAAACCTATGGTTAAGATACAAGCTAGTGAATGCAAATGATGGACATTTTGAGCAATTTCAAAGCTGATTTCTGACAGAGACTTCTTAGAAAAAAGTGTTTGACAATAGACTGAGATTTTTTTTTTAAATGTTTTGTTGAAAAGTCTAAGTTGTCTAAGGTCGATTGTTTGTGTCCATATTTGTGAATGTTGTGTATATTGTTTGAAAATCCAGAAAAAACTTGACAAGCATAATGTTTTGGTGTAAGAAAATGCACATGAGACAAGCACAATCCTAATAGGCCAATAGGCTTGTTGGTACTGTAAAATTATAAATAATTTCACAAGTTATTTCATCCCCCTAAGTTTCCAAATGAGTCCTCACCATATGCGTAAGCCTTCTTTCCATAACATTTTGCCCATATTTGCCCCATAAATTCCATCGAGTCTTGAATAACTCACATTATATTCCATATCGGCATGAGGGTATCATGGTTTCCCCGACCCATAATACATTTTTGCCGATATACGTCTGTGTTTCCTATCGGCAAGACGTGTTTGATGTCATAGCAATCGAAATTCATATACATGCACCATCTAGTAGGACATTTTCATTGTCTCGGCGACATAAGGTTTATCATCCAGACAAAGACTTCGGGGTGAGGTCTTACTGATCGCGTATTGTCTCACCGACCGGTAGCAAAAAGAATGTTTCGACGAAGGATCTTTTCATCGATGTAATGTCATGGCGAATTCTTATTGTCTCACCAACTATCAGGGTCCAAGCAAACATTTCGGCCAGACTAAGCGGTATCAGAATGAGGTCTTGGCGAGTGACTCCGGTCTCACCAACAGTGCAAATGAGCTCTATCAAAGACTATCGGTGTGAGGTTATATAGTCTTTCCGATTTGAATGTCACGCTGACTTACTGCTTCATCGGTGAAAGAATGGTATGGTCATGACGACAAAGGGTGAACTTAAGGAAATTTCTCGGTGAGACATTTGGCTTCGGTATGAGTCTTTTCGAAGATTCATAGTCTTGCCAATGAAATTTATTTCATCAGTAAGATAAACTTTATCGGCGAAATAATGTGTTTATGTCTCAGCGACCGGAAGGATACTACAGGGGCATATTGTTATGACACAGGGTGCTCTATGAAACCTCCCCCTGATGATGAATTATCACAGCGAAACTCATATGATGAAGGAAATCTGACGGCAATACATTTTCCTTCGGCATAACCATGGAGTGTCTCGGTGACTGTTTAGCAAAAGCTCGAATGTTGTTGGCCGACGTTTGGAATGTGAAGTGACATGTCTATTCAGATACAGATGTATAAATGTTCATTCTTAATTGTAAATGGGGATCATTAGAAGATATCAGTAGATTAGATTAGGTAGATTAGGAATGGATACAGTAGAATAAAGTTCTCATATCATAGACTATGTTGCATGTTTTTAAATGGCAATTTCAATGAAAATCAGTTGGTGTGGCAGTTTATTTCTGGTGTCAATTGTCGGTTGAGTTTATTGAAAAGTATTGCTAAGCTGTCTCCAAGTTGATTCTTTCTGGTTGTTTAAATTGATATAACAAGTTTATTTTCAGTTTATCAGTGCACATTTGTTGTATCTGTGTGATTAACTGATTGGTTCTTTAAGGAGAGATTAAATCCTTTTGGTTGATCATAATAATCAGGGAGATTCATTTGGATTATTAAATTAGAGCCTAGTAGTCATAGTCTTGCATGTTTATACAGGTTATAAATAGAACATATGCCGACAATTTGAGTTTCCGCCATAATAAGTTGCCCACTTCTGTTTCATTGACTCTACATACCCAAAAAGGCACTGGTCTCTACAATTTCATCATTTGGATTCATTTATTTTCTTTACATCTGTTAATTGAGCATTTTAGGATTTAGATTAGAAGATTGTTATTGCTATCAAGTTTGATTTCATTTGTTCACTTCCATCTACCATTGTGGACAAATCACTATAAGAGAGATAATCATAAGTCAAGTCTGCTTCATTCAGAAAGGTACACCCACCTAGGTTTAGCAGCACCTGAAGAGTAGAAGGTTTAATTCATTTGACCTTGTCTATTACCCTAAAACGTTGTGAAAGCTTGGCAACCTTTTGTGGTTCAAACCTTCATTTTTGAGAGCTAACAAGGCCAAGGGTTTGTATACTTGGTATAGCCCACCAATATACCCCGAATTGGTGTTAAACACTTTTCCTTCTCGAGAGTGGATAGCTTAGAAGTTTGGTGGCATTGGCTCCCCTCCAGGGCTCATTAACGTCATTCGAGCACACCAACTTCAAATTCTTGGGTAGTGATTTCCCAAGAACTGCTATCTCTACTCAAGGGGATTAGTAGTGAGTGTCTTCGGGCATGATATTATACCCTGCACTATACCAAGCAACGACTGAAGAATGGTTGGTCTCTAAAACAAAAGGTGTTTAGTACAAGAATTTCATTCGTAGGGCATGATCCATGTGGCAAGAGTCCCCTTTCAGATCCATCTCATCGGAACAATATGCGTGATTCTTGGGCTTACCCTAAGAATCCACTTTTATATGCCGGTTGGAAGTCCCTCGGGTTCATGGTGCTACCGGTCTGAGTCGTCTTGGGGTGAGTACTTTTTCTCACTAGAACAAACCCAAGTTCTAGAGGCAATAACCATTTCTCTTACACCCAGGATTGCATGAATGCGCAAGGGGAGAAGATACTTCAATTATTGTATCAAGGTGACAGAATTTGAAGACACTTGTAAATTTTAATTACCAAATGATAATGTGAGGACACACAAAACACTTTGTTCTTTTTAAAAGTTTAACTTGAAATATGAAAAACAAAGTTCATTTTAAACTCATGCCGTGAGAATGCAAGTTCATTTTAACCATATCAGTTTCAATGCATGCTTGTGTTCATTTTAGCCCAATGACATGAAAATGCAAGTTGTAATTGTAAATTTTAGGTCCAATGAGTGATTCATGCATATTTTTTGTTTGTCTTAACCCCGATGAATGAAATATGCAATTTGTTGTTCATTTTAAGACCAAATGAGTGACATGCAAATTGTGGTTCATTTTATCCTCATGAGTGTAAATGCAATTTGTTGTTGTTGAAAGCAAACAAAATTGATTATGCCTAAGAAATGAAAAAACTCGATTTTTGTTTCTATAGAAACATTTTTTTAGACTCCCTCCAAGCTGTGCCACATGCTGAAAACAAGAGATTAGTAACTCAAAAGAAAAGTTTAATGACAACAACAAATTAAAACAACGATAACTTTCTCAAAACTTAACGAAATTTTAAATCGTTTGAATCCACGGAAAGCTGAAAATCAAACCTTCAAAACTCAGAAAGTATTTTTCCAAGATTCTGCACAAAAAAAATGTTATAGGTAAAATAAAACGCGGGTTTTTAAAGCTAGATTTAAAAAATAACAAATACTAAAATAGCCAAACTTTGTCAAATCTTAACAAAATTTTAAACTGTTTGAAGTTCTAGAAAGCTAAGAACAAGGCCTACAAAACCCAGATAATCATTTTTAAAAATTTCATGCTCCCATTTTTCTCTGCTCAAAACAAGATGACAGGATTTCGTATGAATTTTTGGCTGTAACCTGCAAAACAACAAAAACAAACAAGAAAACAAACCAATTTCTCTACAAAATTGTAAGATTCACATCAGGTTCACCAATGTATCTATGGGTTAATGTTCAGATTAGTTTATCAATACCATTACGGTCAAGAGAGCACCTCAATGCAATGCTACTACTCAAAGTGGCAAGGTCACCATAGTTGGTCCGCCTCCTGCTAGGCAACCCAAAATCACCATACCTGGCCCATCTGCTAAACAATCAAAACCCACCCCGACCACAAAGTAGTGGCAACCAAAGAGTCAGTTCAACCTTATCGACCAGCTTGGCAAAAATCCTGCGCAAATTTTTATACTTGAGCTGCTTCATATCTCTCCCATGCATAAGGATATACTGGATAAAACCCTGCAAGAGTCGTCAGTCCCCAAGGACATTGATGTCAATCAGTTTGAGACCATGGTGGGATACCTCACTATGCCTCACCATGTCACATTTTCTGATCAAGACTACTCATCACCTAAAACCAACCACAACAATGCATTGCACATTGAAACTTTTGTCCATAAGCACAAGGTCAGAAGAGTTTTAGTAGATGGTGGAGCAGGATTGAATATATGCTCCTTGAAACTAGTTAAGGCTCTAGGGTTTTCTGATGCATGCGTAGACCCTACAAAGAGTATAGTAATCAAAGCATATGATGATGAAGAACGCTTTGCACGAGGCGTTATTTCTCTTCCTATCAAAGTGGGACCAGTCATTATGGATACAACCTACCAGGTCCTGGATCTAGAACTACCCTACAACATCTTGCTCGGTCACCCATGGATTTATGCCTTAAAAGTTGTTCCATCCACATATCACCAATGTTTAAAATTCCCATTTGATGGCATAAAAATCACTATATATGGCGACCCTGACCCTTTTCAATATTGTACCAACCTAAGGGGTATTTCTGAAAACCAAGTGCCTATCAATAGAGAGGCTTCTGGCCCCTTGTCTTCCAAATACATCAATCCATCCACACTCACATCATCTTCCACATCCACTTCTTCCACGTCTTTCACCACACCACCATCTTCTGCAAACCCTAAGGCTGAACCCACTATCAAGATCCAGGACCTCGGCTATGGAGAATTCAAATTGCATATAGCATATAGCATATAGCATCACAATGATACCCAAGTCTCCGAAGGTCTATGTTCAACCATGTTTTAGAATGGAACCTAAACAAAATTTCAAAGTTCTACCAAAAATAGTTTTCATCAAATGGGGAGACATGAGTAACGAGGACCTTGTTGATATCACAGGATGGCTCTATAAGGATATTGTCGCACTACCCCCATTACCAGTTAAGAAATATGGCAAGGGATATGACATAATGAAGGCTAAGGGCTACAATGGCACTACTGGCCTAGGCAGAAATAAAACTGGACGAAGAGAGCCCATAGAACCTTTCAAAATACCAAAGTATCTTGGATTAGGGTTTAGATCGCCTGACAATGATGATCAATGTACCATTGGACTTTCGAGTGAGTGAGTACATGCTTCGGAAAGTGTTGAGACCACTAAGGAAACCCTCACCGAAACTGACTCCCAAGAGTGGGAATTTGGCTCAGAACGATCCTTAAGTGACTGTTGCCTCAATGATTTGTTTGTCAAAATGGGGGAACTAACCTCTAAACAAAGATTTTGGAAAACATTTAAAATTGATTAGGTACCAAATAGTCAAAGTCCCATTACCACTCCCCATGACATACAAGACCCACCATCTGAATCCCTTCAATCCAATCCATTTGAAGTACCAGATAACACTGACAACCATGACTCTAAGTCTTTCACCCCTTATTTTGAGAATGAATATGAGACTAGTGAAGGGGAATATTGGATAGAGTCTGATGCGGAGTTGGATGATGATAATCTCATCTACAATATCACTAAATCCATCTGCATGTTTTTTGCATCCTCCCCTCAATTCACCAACACTGACGATTGCATTTCCCTAGTTTATCCTCAACTAGTC